>JANHAO010026222.1:0-11144 GCA_026873985.1 Saraca asoca | reverse complement strand
CATTCTTGAAGGTGATTGTGCTTATGGCTTTTTGGTTTGTTGTATTTTGGGTTTGTGTTTGGATTTACTCAACTCACAGGTCCCTTAAGAAGAAAGCTTTGATACCAATTTGTTGATCCAAAGGATAAATAATATTCATTGCATAGCTCTATATATAGAGCAAAAGTTCAACAGAAATACGAACTTATCCCTTATTCTTAGGCATAACTAACAACCTTCCTAATATTAAGCTAAATAAAATATAAAACAAACTTATCCCTTATTCTTAGGCATAACTAACAACCTTCCTAATATTAAGCCAAACAGAATTCAAAACAAATTTCAATAAAATCCTATAAACTAGGTCAAATGGCAGCTTTTTAGGCACATTTTTAACTGTTTTCACTATATATTTTACAACGGTCTTCCCCCTATTTATAGAAGAAGGGAGGGTTACAAGTGTCATTTGGCAAATAACAAAATGATTATCTTCACTGCATCGGGCAATAAATGCTAGACGTCAGATCATAAATGTTGGACAAACCATTATGGGACTATTGGGGGCTGATGTGTCAGTTTTGGAGGCTGACCTATCGATTGGGAATGTGTGCCCCTAGCAAATGACTAGGCTTCCGTACTCGTGCTCAGCTCACTATTTTAGTGACCTGGACTCACATTAGGTCGATGGCCATCGGGATTCATCTCATCACTGGATCCATCTAGAGTGAGTCTGCTGAAAGATGGTTTGGGTGCTGTGTTCCATTTAATGAGCTGGTGCCCTTCCTAGACAGCTGGGTTCTCACTTTGACCTCGACCTACGTTCTAAGTTCACAGCTTAGTAAGCTGTTACCCCCATTGCACAACCTCAATTATCAGGTGATTAAGGCCTCTTTTTAGCTGGGCTCGACTTCTTATTGGGCCTTGGCCAGTCTATTTTGAATTGTCCTGAAAATACCCATAACACTGTTCTTGTGATAGTACCTGTAATCTTATCTAGTAAATGAGAGTTTGGGTGGTTGGCTTATTCACTAATCTGCCTACTTTGAGCCTTGAAGTGGAGCAATCAAAATATGTTGTTACTATTAGTATATAGAGAAGATGAGAATTGTAGCAATGCTAAGTTAAATGTTATATCTAGCTTGTTTCCCCACTACTCATGAAAACTACCTGATGACATTGGCAAACAAAATATGTTGTTACTGCTAGTATATAGAGAAGGTGAGAGTTGTAGCAATGCTAAGTTAAATGTTATATCTAGCTTGTTACCCCACTGCTCATGAAAACTACCTAATGACGTTAGCAATCAAAATATGTTGTTGCTGTTAGTAATACACTTTGAGGTTGTTGGATAATCAATAGGAGTTCTTATTTACTTATTATGTGTATTTGTTTTGTGTGGTTCTTCTTATAGGGGAATGTCTACAACTTAGGAACATCAAGTAGAATTTTTACAATGAAGTGAAATTATTGCTATTTTTTTTTCTCTAGCTCGCAATCTTGCATTTACACATTACATAAGTTTGTGATGTATTTTATTTAGAGTTATATTGTATCCATAGAAGTTGGAGTGTCTTTGTTTTTACCCTAGATGTTCTACTATAATAAGATAGGTCCATTTTCTAATTAAAAGCCATTCTTCTTTGTAGGTAGTGTAGCTAGGGAGCCATTTTGTATTATGTGTTCTATGCACTTGAAACTTGATTATTACCTTCAAGTTGAAAAATAAGATTACTTTTTGGATATCAATGACATCACTCTTTTTTTTTTTTACAACCTAGTGAGGATATGCTTAGACTCAACCGGTTGTGAGTAGCTAATGTGACTCTTAGATAGGTGCAATCTTTATTTTGGGAGCATGTGTTGTGGGCAATTGGGGATTAGTAGATTGTAAGTGATGAAGAGTTAAATTAGCATAAAACATAGGTGGCGCCATGTTTATTATTTTATTGTGATGATTTAAGTTTCATATGTGTGAGATTTGAAAAATGTAATAGGAAAATATTTTGGTAAATATTTTTATTATAAAGCTTATAATTTTGGGATATTTGTTTCAAGTACTTTGATTTACTTTTTATTTTATTCTAATAAAGAAGAAGAAGAAGAGATGATAATATATATAATAATTGTAAATAAGTTGATCATCTTTGTTTAAATGATTTGATAAATTATTTGTCTTAATTAATGTATCTCAGATAAATTATTGCTTTAGAAATAAGTAATTTGGAAATTAAATAAATTTATTTAGTATTTATAGTTATTATAAGTTATAAATGTTTGGTGTTATTTATTTTAACCATTAAGTGACTAAGTAGTTTAATTTATGGCAAAGTTTATGTTTTGAGTTCAATTAACGATTGTTGAAACTTTTTTTAATTAAATCTTAGAACTGATGAGGATATATCTAAAACTATACTATGATTATTTTAGTTATTTAATGTGTACTAATTAAACCTTAGTTTTAATGATTTGTATCATAAACACCTATGTCTAAATGTGGTAGATGATATGTGCAACCTAAATGTGTCTTTAAGTTAGTTTTATAGGGACAAATATAATCATTTTTGTGGTAGACAAGACACCTAATGTTGCAAGAATGTTGATATCCAACATGACTGCAAATTCATGACAGTTTAGGAGCATATTATATTATGCAGTCAGGAAGGTCAATGAGATTCACACTTCCAACCTTGAGAGGCAAATGATAAATCTTACTCAAATGATTTAGCAACTATAACAAACCAAGGTAGAAAAAAAGACAAACAGTAGCAGTGTATGGAATCTACTTAGTCCTTAGGCATAGCACTGAGATATGTCCTACCTTCTTCTAGGAGATTGATCCCTTTTATTAGCAAGTTCATGCAATAGGGAGCAAATTTCTAGAAAATAGCAAAGGATTTCCAACTCAAACCTAAAAACCATACAACCCATACTTCAACACTTATAACCCTGGCTGGAGAAATCATCCTAATCTAAGATATGGAAATTAGGTTGGGCAACAGACTTGATTTCAATAGATGCAACCATATTAGACCATGAGATCACATTAGATACAATAAAATCAAACCATGCAGAACCAGTAGTAGAACTAGAATACATCTTTAATCAAAGGCTTGGAAAAACTAATCAAGAACATGGCTTAGAACGACCTACAATTTCCACATTAAATCAAAGGAGACATTTAGTAATTGAAGCAAGACATCAATAACATTAACACCATATTTCAAAGTTTGGAAACTAGAGTTACCAACTTAGAAACTCAAGTAGCAGGCAGATTAGGCTCCCAAATAGTCATGAACCCTAGTGAGAATGTCAATGCAATACTACTAAGGAGTGACAAAGAAATTGAGCAACCAATTGCAAAAAAGCAAATGAAAATTCCAAAACATATAGAGGTAGAACCTGCTAAACAAAAAGGTAGTTCTTCATCAATTGTAATTTTCCCATCCCTTCCCTTCCCAAGTAGATTGGTAAGGCATAGCAAGGAAGATTAAGAGAAAAACATCCTAGAGACTTTAAGGAAAGTAGACATGAACATACCACTGTTGGATGTGATCAAACAAATTCCTTAGTATGGAAAATTTTCTTAAAAAGTTATGCACCACCAGGAAGAAATTAAAAGGCAATGAGAAAATTAGAGTGAGAGAGAGTGTTTCTGCTATGACCCAGAAAAAGCTACCACAAAAATGTAAAGATCCAAGTTCATTCAATATCCCATGTTCCAACAGTCAAAACCATTCTACACATGCCATGCTAGACTTAGGTGCATCCATACATGTCATGCCTTATTCCATTTATGCACCTTTGAATTTAGGATCATTTAAGAAAATAGATATTGTGATTCAATTAGCAAATAGGTCTATTATGATTCTTATAAGAGTGCTTGAGGATATTTTAGTGTGGGTGAATGCTTTCATCTTCCCTACAGATTTTTGCATTTTAAATGTCTAATGATAACTCAAACAATGCAACTCTTATCATTTTAGGTAGACCTTTCATGACAACATATAGAACAAAAATTGATGTGAATGCTAGTTCTCTTACTATGAAGTTTGATAGTGATACCTTACATTATAATATCTTTGATGATGCCAAGAAATATCCTCTTAATGATAATTCTATGTACTTTATTGATGTTGTTGACTCTTTAGTGCAAGATGTTGATATTCCTGAATCAATTTTCATAAGACAAATAGTTTCATCAAGTAACAAAAATTTCAAGTCATTGAAGATGGATTTTGGAGTTCATGGATGGTAGGCAAATTTTGTGGTACCAACAGTTCATGATCCTAGTTAAAAGAACCAATAGACTATCAAGCTAATGAATATAAACAAGTGTGCTTCTTGAAAGGCAACCCAAGTGTTTATTCTCTTTCCCTCTCTCTCTCTCTTTTTTATATGTCCATGATTTGTTAATCATTTTGTACTTATATTGAAGACAATGTAAAATTTAAGTGTGGGGGACATTTTAGGATTGTTTTGCCTTACATTTTGTCTTTGTTTTATTTTGTTTGTGTAAAATAAATTCTACTAAAAAAATTAAGTTTTCCTTTGTTTTAGGTATTTTTTATTGATGATGAGTTTGTTTAAGTCCTTGAGTAGGTTGCAATTGATTTTGATGGTTGCATAACATAATTAAATAAATTGTCTTGTCTCTTGATCCTTGAATTTAACTAGCATTGTGATAAAATTTAAAGTGTTTGTAGATTGATTTTTGGTAAGCATATAACCTGTGATATTTTGAGCCATTTTTAATTAGGTTCCTCTTTTTTCTTGTGTGTAATTTTCTTCCATAAAATTGTTGCTCAAGAACTTACTTTGAATCTTTTTTAGATTACATTGGCACATTCATGCATGAAAATGATTAAGGTAATTCTTTGATTGAGTCACTTTTGCCCTTTTATCTACCTTGCAATGTACCATTGCAAAGCCCCTTGAGTTCAATTGAACTTTTTCAAATTATGTAGCCTATTAAAAAGTTAAGCTTTAATTATCTTTACATTTTCCTAACCTTAAGGATTAGTAGAGCATTCAATTCATTAGTGGGATGGATCTTGAACAAGTGTGCGGATGTGCTAATTGTTTGGCGAAAAGGCAATTGTGATTCATTTTAATGGCCAAGATAAGAAAAAAAATAAAAAGAAAAAAGATGAAAAATAGATCAATGTAATTCAAGAGAAAAAAAAAAGAAAAAAATTGAATTTGAAAGCAAAAGAAAAAGTTCAAAATAAAAGAAAAGAAAAGGAAAAAAAAAAGAGAAATAAAAAGTGTGAAAGTTCATGATGTAGATTCCAATTTTAATTGATCCTTTACTTGTTTGAATCTAAGCCACAATGTTTTATTAGTCTCTGGTTCTGCACTTTCATATCTTTATCATTCCTTTCCTCCTCTTTTCCTTGGGCCACATTACAAGTTTTGTGAAATCGTCTTCATTTGTGCTATGCATGTGATTTGAGTAATGAAGATTAGATGATATGTAAGCTTATGGTAATATATTTTCATGAACTGAAATTGAGTGAAATATTTTCCTATCTTAATGAACAAAAGCGTAGCATGGAGAGATTAACTTATAAAGGTCTATCAATTTGATCTATTTGTCTTTTGAATAAAATTCCTTTGCTAATTGATTTTGAGCTTTGAGTTGTCAATAATATGTTTCATAAGATGCTATGTCCCTTGAAATTTTGGTCATTTCTTTGCTTTTGGTTTTCCATCATGATCATTGTTGAAAAAAGTTTAGTATTATAGTTTTTTGGTTTAGGTCAAGTGTAATTTTGTTTTGGAGTCTTGCCAAGGACATGCAAGAGTTAAGTATGGTAGAATTTGATCAACTTAATTTATACATATTTTATATCCCTTTATAGCTAGTATTTTATCATGTTTATCTGCTTGATTGGATACTTGAAATTACTTTTGTGATTTGCTCATTTTTTGTGTTTAATTGAATTTACTTGGTAAATTTACATTGTTTTAGGTTTTTGGGTGCATCTTCAATTTTGAATTTTGGTTTTGGGTGATTCTTAAATCCTTGGAAAGCTAATCAGAATATCTAAAAATATCATGAAGAACCCAAAGCCCATTCAACCATTTTAGAGGTATAACAAAGCCCAGAATCTAAAACAAAATGTTGTCTGTGACCCAAAACCAGTTTCAATATTTTCATCATAAGTGGAGCTACACCCATCATTTAGGTGTGAACCCAAGTCCGTAGATAGCTAAGATCCATTTGTACAACTTTCATGAAGGGCTTGAGGGCAAATTATACCATTTTGAATTAATTTCATGATTGTGGACTTAAGTGTTAAATTTTGTTACAAGTTGGACTGTTCTAAAAATAGTTTCAATTTTTGGCCCATCACTTGAGGTAGGAATTGAGTTTTTATGCAAGGTCAACACCATTGGACTCCTAAGAGAAAGCCTACATTTCATATAAAGGGAGCCATGTCCCAGTAGACCTCCTTCCAATCTTAATCAAAAGCCCAATCAAGAAATAGTGCAATGAGCCACTATAAATACTTAGCTGAACCACATTTTTAATAATTTTTATATTCATTTTTACATTGTCATGAATTTGGAGAAGGAGATGAGCTCAGCTAGGGCAAGACTTCAACTCCAATTAGATTTCTTCTTTCCTTTTATTTTTGCCTTATTATTTTTACATTAATGTGTAACTAAACTTTCATTTCAATCTAAGGGGAATTCTGCACCAATTCTTTTGTTAATTGTGAGAATTATTTTTATTGTTAATTTATTCCTAATTTGATTCCCTTGATTCTTTGTTTTAATGTTGATAATTGCTATGAATGATTGATTAAGGTGGCCAATTAATTATTATTCATTATGATTTACTGCTAATTGAATTTCTATAAACAATTTGTTATTGTTTGTGGTTGTTTGGTTACAGTAGAATAGGGTTTTAATTTGATGCTGGAGTAAGTCAATTGTCTAAGAGAATTGAAGGTAATTAGTTGATTTATTGTTAGGGTAGTTTAATAATTAGATTTGTTATTTTTCAAATCTTAATGCTATTGGTAAATTACTTAAGGTGTCGGGCTTCAACTGATTTAGCAATAAGTGTGAATTGGGTACTAGGCTTGTTTGGCCAATTTATGAAGAAATTAGCAAGAATTAATTAGGTGCTAAGTTTACTTAGTTTCTGTTGGTCCCGAAATTAGATAAGAATTAAGATCTTGCCTTTATTCATTTAGGGAAATTTTATACTCTTTATTAATCTAAATGAATTAAACAACTAAGTCAATTGTAATGTAATTGTTAACTTTAATTTTCAAGTAAATTCACAGTAGAAGACTTTCTTGTATCAAATTATATAGTTAATAATTAGATTGTTTATTGTCTAAGATAACAGAAAAACCAAATTTTAGCTTTAGTGCAAAAACAAAAAATATGCAACAATATGAAGATAGTAATGAAAAGAATTAAGACACAAATTTTTAAAGTGGTTCAACTTGAATTGCAGTTGAAACTGCAATTCAAGTCTACTCCACTGGATCAATTCTCAACTAAATGATCTATTCTATAATTAACATAGGATTTAAATCGAACTCCTGCACACCAGTTTTACAACAAGAATTTTTACAAGACTCTTACAGACTTATGATACAAAAATTTTGTATCTAATATAACTATAATCAACCTCATAGCTAAGAAGATTTACAAGAATTTAATGCATCTCCTACAGATTGCAATCAACCTCACAATTCTAGAAGAATGCAAAGGAAAAATTAACCTCTTCCTTTGTATCCATATTTCTAACCCTAAAACTCTAAGAAAGTGAATGAAGATAAAGTAAACAAATACAAACAGTAAATTGAGATGTAAATCTCAATTGGCTAAGTGGAAATCTCCTTCAGATTGCTCAAGAATTGATTAAATCATTCAAACTAGGTGAGGTAGTAAATATCAAGTGAAAGCTCTCTCAGTTTCTTTATTTTCATCACAATGTATTGTGTAAACAAAATGAGGTTTGGTCTATGGTATGGGTGTTTTCTAGTACTATGCGAAATGGGCCAACAAGGGCCTAAAGGGAGATGAGTCCAATCAGAAAAGGCTCAAACCATTTGAAGGCTGAGGCCACTTGACAAAGGCACCAAGTCACCAGCATCGAACTCAAGATGCAAGATGAGGCCAAAGTAATAGCCCCAGTTCACTAGAGATGAGCCCCATCTCACTTAGCTACTAGACCACCCTACACAAGCTCAAATCATATGAGCTTGATGTTGCTAGTCAAAAGTCAGCAATGACCCCAAGACAGGAGTCCCAGCTTATGAGACACAACATCTTGCCCAACTAGAAGCTCACAGTGGATGAACCTAAGGCAAACACCCTCTCACAGACCTAACTTGTGAAGGCAATCTGCAAAAGGTAGTTTGCAAGGGCCCACTTGCAAAAAGCAGTCTGTAGCAGTCAATTTGCAGGAGTCCTAATTGTCAAATACATTTATTACTTGATATAATAGATTTATAATTTATTAAATTACATTTGTAACCTCCCAGTCTCTATAAAAAAGGGAGGAACAAATACAATAGAGAGCATCATCTGAATATATACTGTAACTCTGCTAAACTTTCACCATAGAAATAAAATCATTCGTGGATGTAGGAATCTAAATAAAGGATTTTAGCTTAACCACGTTAAAATCTCTAGTGTTCATCATGTTCTTCCTTCTTCTTGCTTTTACAGTTTTCTTGTATCTCCACAACCAAACTGCAGTTTGGGGATTCAAGAATTATTCTGATTGACTGAGATTTGGACTTACCAAATTTCACCATCAACAATCTCTTTATAGTTGAAAAAAAAAGTTAATTTTCAGTCCTTGAATCAATTCATAGCGGTTATAACAAACTTGTAACTAACTACTTAATTTATGAATCAATTCAGATCATGTGAAAATTCATCACTGAATCGATTGATGAATCGATTCGTTGTGTTTTGAAAATAGATCTCAAATTGATTATAGAATTGATTTGGAAAAGTTTCAAATCTTCAGTAAGAAAAGTTTTCTTGATGAATTGATTGATGAATCGATTCAAGTCCATTTCCCAAATTTTTCAACATTAATCAATTCGTGAATCAATTCACACAGTAAAAAATGATTTTTATAAAAGTTTAACTTGTAAAAGAACATGTAAAATGTTTATGTGAAAAACTTTTGATTGAAAACTCATTTTAACTTATTTATTTTATCTCACTATAAGTTATTTTAGAAAATAGAATTGAGCAATTTGAATAAGATTTCAATTACAAAAGATCCAATGAAATAAAAGAAAAACTTAGAACAATTGTTGATCTTTCGAGATCAACTTTGAACCTGCAAAACTAGCAACCACTTAACAGATAGTTAGATTGAGATATTAAGTAAGATTGTTTTTCAACATCAAAATTGAATAAAGTAAGCTAGCTAAGCTGAAAATCTCCCTAGGCTAACAGTTTCTTGGCTAAATGATCAAATAGAGAATGAAACAATGGTGTCAATGATCAGTAAAACATAATTAGTTGTAAGAATTCCTTAGATTCAGCTTTTCTTCATTTGATTTCCCTTTATTTCTGATTTTATTTTCTATGCATTCAAACTATTTGTTTTAATTCATATATCTAATTAGATAGTATCCAACCTCCCCTCATTTCACACTGCAAACACATTAAAGTAAATCCGCAGTCTCTATGGATTTGACCTGAATTCACCTTATCTATTAGCTTAGATAGTTTAGCATTATGATTGCTAGACTGCTCATCAAGGATGAATTCAGAACTTGGTATTCAGACAAATCCAAGTCATGTTTCATGTTCAAAAAAGTTATGTTTTCCACTTTCAAAGAAAATGCACTTAAAGGAAGTTTTCAATTAAAACCTGGATGTCATATTTTAAATGCACATAATCACATTTATTGCACTATTTCAAAGGATAAAGGTCTTATAAAAAGCTCAGGGATTTCGGGTCATCAATTGGCGATTTAGATTAGTCATACGTCCAATATCAAAAATGTGACAATGCATTCCAAGTGATTGATGAAATTGAATACATATAATCTTAGCCACTGTAATAAATGCTTAAAAAACACATAGCATGTAAGACTTGAAGTAACAGGTTAATTAAATCCAAATAAGTCAAAATACATACATGATACTGATTGAAAAGAGTTTATTTATTTGGTTTTTCTTCTTTTTGTTGTCTTTTGTTTTGTGTCACTTTCTTTTGATCATGTTACTCATTGGTACTTCTCATAGAAAAGATGTGTCATTTATTTTCTTTCTTTTATTGCTATGGTAATGAACAACATCCAGAGGTTACATGTAACTCATGTCGTATTAGTATTTCTTAATTACATGTAGCTAAAGCCCATGTTATTCTGACAAATGAATTTATTAGTTCTTCTTGGTTTGAATCTATGTAAAATGAATTACATTCTCTTTGGAGACTATTAACCTTATCGAGAGATTGTTAGTAGATTGTTAGCCCCATACACATTTCTTAGTTTTTATGTTGAAAAATAATTTTAATCGAAATATTTTTTATACTATTTGATATTATATTTTACTGCTTATTTTAATTTGTTTTTTAGGTTTCAAAGATATGCGATTATGACTCAAGAGATTCAAGATTAGTTTTAGGATTTATTTTTTATTTCCATAGGATCTCTTGTAAATAAATTCAATAGATTTTTTATCCAAATATTTTTAACTAAATAATGAAGTAGAAAAACTATTTGAAGAAAACAAGTTTTATAAAAATTGTTTTTCACTCCATACATCGATTTATGACTTTAAAATCTATATACATTGATGTTCACATCAATTTGTCAAAGAACAGTTTTCAAAATTCCTTTTATCAAAAGTTTAGAAATTTTCTTACTTCGATATAATAATCGATGCGAAGACTATAAATAACAGATTATACTTCGATTACGACACCGATTAATTAGTTGTAACCAACTATGATTGATGCGACAATCGATTCAACATCTGAAAGTTAGTTATTGTTGACGTCAAAATATGGTTTGTGTACGGGAACCAAACTCCGGCCAATAGGATGTAGAGTTCAGGAATCAATGCCACTCTTGAAGCACTGTAGAGGATGGTTAAGAGGGAGAGGGAGAAGGAAAGATAGTACTTTTACGTGGTTCGGCCAAATTCGGGTGGTACCGGACCCT
>JANHAO010026221.1:0-11151 GCA_026873985.1 Saraca asoca | reverse complement strand
GCCCGACCTGGGACTGACCCGACGTACAATTTTTACCCGTTGGGTTAACCTGGTAAAACCCGTTAGCCCGTTTTGACAGGTCTATATGTGAACTTAAAATTTTACTTATTATTTAGGGGAGCTAAAAAGGCCTCAAGTTCATGGACTTAATGGACTTACCTACATTTTTTTACGAACTAAACTAGGTGAGGAGTAGCTCGTTTAAATACGGGTCTAAACGAACCGGTTAATTCAGCACCTTCGGGGTGCTAAACAAGCCCTAAGCCTATGAACCTAGTGGTTTGGCTCACATTTTTTGGGGGCTGGACAAGGTAAGGAATAGCTTGGTCCGTTTAGGCCCACATTTATGTGGGTCAGGCTCGCTCCGCCCGAGCCAACCTGTTTAGCACTCCTAATTATTTTCATACTTTTAGAAAAAAGTAAAACTATTTATGTTGTTTTTAAAATTGTAACAAGTGATATACATGAGTTGTTTTTGACCTTCAAGGTAATCTTTAGTTTTCATTTTCTTTGTATTTATTAAGCCATCATTCAATTTAATAAAAAACATATAAACTTTATGTTAGAATTTGTGAAGAAAATTGAAGAGGATAGAAGATTTTTATGTTGAAAATTGCTTCCAAAATTTAGGTAAGATTTTTGGATTTTATTAAATTGAATTGGCATCACTTTGTATATTCTATAATATTTTCTTCGCTCTTTTTGTTTTAATATATATTGGTTTTATAAATGATACAAAACATTTCTAATTTTTTTAATGCATTTATTGAACTTATATTTTGCATTATATGTTAGATTTTTTTATTTGCAACTAAAATATGATTAGAAGTTTTTGTGTTTGATGAAAATATAAGAGGTTTTGTTTTATTTCTTCTTGAAATAAAATATAAATAGAGCCCCTTGCATCATTTTGTTAGAAAAAGTGACAAAATAGTTTTTATCTCTTCATTTGATTGTAAATGGTGATTTTTGTCTTACAATACAGGTGCTACATTCGTTAGTTTTTAACAGCAATATAAATGGTTTCATTTTTTTTTTTAAGTTTAGAAGGTGATATATAGAATTTTTGAGTTTATATATCATTTTTATAACTTTTGGGGAGTGATATATATTTTCTCCCAAAAAAAATTAAGCATGGTAATTTGTGGTCATGTCATCTGACCTTACAAAAAATAAAAAATTAAATCACATTAAAGATTGCAGTATTGTTTCAAGATAAATTTTACAAGTCGGAAAGTTTTGACTGCAAGATTGGTATTCCACATAAAACAGACAAGATTCCAATCTTCTGGAATATTTTGATGAAGTAATATAGTTGAAAACAATAAATATATAAAGATTTTCACTCCAAATAATTGTAAATTACATCAAAACGTACAATAATAACACATAAAATTACAAGCATAAGAGTGAGAAAATTCTTAAAAGATATAAAGATCAATAGAGCACTAAAGAATGTAACAAAGTGTCACAAAAAAATAGAGTGCATTTCTAATTATCAAACTGAAAAAAAAAATAAAAAATCTCTCATTTAGTGCATTAATGCCTTATTTATAAGGATAATAGGTAGTTTTCTTCAAATAATAGCTCATAAAACTTGGCTTCTATAAAAATGGATATGTGCTTTTAAAAAAGAAAATTAAAACAATTAAAAATAAAAGTGATGAGATAACCGCAATGTAACTATTTCTCATGTGTTTGGCATGTGCATTTGCTTTAGTTGTATTTGTTAATTGCCTGATTTGTATCATTCTAGTCAGTTTGTTTTGACTTTAAGCATGTAGTTGACTAATACCAAATGGATGGCTAACAAAGGCCTCTTAGTTTAGTTTGATTGTTGAAGTTTTACGTTGAAATTTTGACACATTTAGAAATTTTAGTCAAATCATAAATACCGAGTCAAATTATGACTTCACAATCTTGGTTCAAGTAATTAATTAACTTAAGATGTCAATGACCAATTACTTAACCTAAAACGTGACCCTTGAGTTGTTTCGTAACACATGGAATCATAAATTGATGGTTTTGCATGTTTTTCAATAAGTAATAATGATAACTATGCCTCTAGATAATGAAAGCTATTTATTCACATATTTTCAAGGCATAAAAAATAGGAATCATCCTTTTCCTTACCTTTTTAATAACTTGTTGAATCTCTAAATTTCACTTTGCTTCCTTTTTCTTAAATTGTTTAGATCTTCTTTAAGCCTTTTTGTTGTGTGTACTTGCTCTTTCTCTTTCAATTTTTCAATCTACATTCCAAAGAAACCATGGCCACTGCTTAGAGCTCTTCTTCTCAAGCATCTACAATTATTAAAGTTCTGGATCCTTGTTCAAAAACACTTTCCCTTTTTCAATTTAAGGTATTCATCTCTTTCATTGAGTTTGATGTTGACGAGAATGAACTGCTAGTTTTTTATCTACATTCTCTTTTTAACAGGTAACTAGACACGGATTTCTTATTTATGCATAAACCTCTATTGTTATCTAAGTCTATTCTTGTCACTCCATAGGTATCGAAGATTGTTTGGGTTTTTAGGAATTTTTCAAGTCCTACCTAACCTATCTAAATTGGTTAGATTGAGTTCAGTTAGAATAAGAACATCTAAAAAAAAATAGGCATTTTTTATATAATCTAGTTGTCTAAGTCTTCTTTGAAATATATTCCTCTAATAATTGAGGTTGCTCTATATTTTTGGTTTCCTACTACCAATAGCCTTCAAGTGCCTCATGGTGTAGCTAATCATTCCTTTTTTGACATTACCGTCATCATTGGCTTGAGGCCAAATGGTGAAACTATCTCATCTTACTCTCCTTTTTGACACAAAACTTTTGACAACTTCTATTTCGGCTAAAAACTCCATTTATTCCACTTTTTAAATACATTTTAAAGATAATCTAATTCTCCAATTTCTGATAGTTTGTGCCTTTTAACTTTGCAAACATGTTTTTTGTGTTTTATCCTTGAAAATAGCTTCTTACTTTTTGCCTTTAGTTGTTTCACCTTATGAAAATATTAATTTGGCCACCGACCACCTTAGAGATCATGATTTTATTTCTAATTCAGGAAAACCTTTATGGATTTTTCAACTATGGTTAATTGTGGCCTTACAAAACAATTTCCATTTTTTAAAAAAATTAACCTAAAATAATTTGTCATATGGTCACAAACTTTTACATGCTTCGTTAAACAAAGGACTTGAGTCAAAACCCTTAAAAGAACTATGTAACCATTTCTTTTCCATTTTTTATACTTTTAATGTTGTTCATTCTTGTCAACATCTTTCAATGTTTTCTCAACAGTTTTATGGCCCAGTTTAGTTTACTTCTAATCTAGATCCATCTGACCTTTAAAATGTTAAAATTGGGTTCAGATTCTTAGGTCCTCAGTATATGTTCTCCAATCTTCCTCAAGAGTCATTCTTAGGGTCAAACTCCTTGTGTGAAACATTTTGACTCGTCAACAGGGCTTCATATAGGGATGTCTAGCTATGCTATTAAATAAACAATTTTAAGGGCAGACTTTGAAACCTTCCAAGTATTTTCAAGTTGATGATGCTAATGTTGTCGTACGGGTGCAATTTAAGTTGCACAACTTTTCCCTGTATCTTGCATTCACAATATTATTCTCAGAGTGGTGGCTGTCTAAAACCTACTCGTATTTTGATGTACCAATATGTGACCAACATTCTCATTTATGACTATGCAGATTACAGAAGCTTCAACGAAAACAACAAGTATGCACATTACTGAAAGATTGACCTTTGAAAAGTATTATAAAGTTGAATATAATCATAAATACTTAAAGTATATGGTTATTGAGGCTGACAAAACCCTTCATAAGAAAAAAGATGCCTATTATGAATGTCGTCATTGGTTCTGGTGGAAAGCTAATACTACAAATCTTTTAATAAAAATAGGCACTCCTTCCTTTAAACCAAAACTCATTCCTTTGTCTAGTGCTCCATTTAGTTTGGCCAAACCAGTTATCCCAACTTTTAATTTTGACATCACTATCACCTATCACTTTCTTGTATCCTTCAAACATCAAGCAATCACTGATGGCTTATTAAGTGAATTTTTTAGGTAATTTGTTTAATTTTTATGCTTTATCTCAATTTACATATGCTAACCTTTATTTTGGCTATTTTCAGATGATGTTATGCCTTTTAAGGTTCCCAACATAACCCGAGGAGATAATGCAATGGGGACTATAACTGAAAAAGTACAAAGGAAACATGATGAAGCAAACACTATGTTTCTGGATGACGAGTCGCTTGCACTAAAAAAGAAAAGAAAGTATTAGAGGAAGACCTAATTTGGATTACCTGGCACCTAGGTGGTTGAAAAAGAAACAACAGATAAAGAAAAGGGTAACAACCTCCAAAAAAGAAGTGGATCATCAAATTGAAGGGATCCAATAGTGTGGTTTCTGAACGTACTATGTCTAAACTTTCTTCTCAACTAGCCTCATAAACGATCCTTTTGGCTACCTAAGGTGTAAATCAATCAAAAGTATTCTTGACTAATCTCACCCCTTTTTTTCATACAGGATCAAAATTTGACTAACACTATATCTTATTCGAAGCTAGTTGTAGTAGAACCTGCTAGCACTTCATTAATCTTATCCTAAAACCTTGCTCATGTCCAGGTCAAATCATTTATTCGAAATGTCAACTACTTTATTTATTTATTTCTAGGTAGACACTCAAAAAAAATTTCTTGATAATTCTTTTTAGGGTTAACAATTGTCAAGTATTGATGTTACGCCCATCATACAAGTAACTAGAAATACAAGTTGACAGAGCTCAAGCTCTCAAGATTTCATCACAAGTCTTAACGTAACAACTCTTGACCATCATGCCATTCTTTCAGAGTAGATACACAAATCCTTGTATTTTCCTAAATTGCTTTGTTAAGAAATCAAGTTGCTTGATGTCAAAACACCTTAATGGTTCGATAAGGTAAATGAAGCAATAATAGCATTGTAATCATTGCTATCAGAAGAAGACAAGACTTTTTCAACATCTGTTTCTGTTCAAGCCCAGTTAGATGAACCTACCCTTGCTCTTAAAGTAAATAATGATAGGCTGGAAAAAATAAATCAAGCCATTTAGACTCCCAATGTTGTCTTGCAAAATAACTTGGAGGTTATTATTTCGTATATCTATCAATACGATGCTTTCCAGTCTTCCCTGTAAATTTTGTAAAGTATTTCTGAAGCTAAACTTACAATTGGCCTAAAGTCCTTTGTTCTTAACTTCCAAGAAGTTGTATTGTCTTTCTTAGACAAGGTCAAAGATTGTGCTACTATCAAAAGAACTTTTCAAGAATTGTAAGTGAAGAAAGAAGAATTAATTTTATTCTCTAACAAGCTATTAGGACTAGGAAGAATCTGATTGAGAAATATAATGCAACCCTAGAGTTAGTTGAGAGCAACTTGAAGCAACCTACTGTAGTTGAGTTGAAAATCACAAAATTGCAAAAAGAACTCCGTTGACTCAAAGTAAACCAGTTGGAGCTAGAAACTACAGTTAAATCAACCAATGAAGATAAAGCTCACTTTGCTAAGAAAGTTAGAGATGTCTTAACTAATCTCAGGATAACTACATCATAGGTACATGAAGCTAGTGTTGCTTGTAAGTTAGCACAATTGCAGAAGGTGGTGGTGACGCGATAGTAAAAAAAGTTCAAATCTACATTTGATTCAGGTTTTAAGAAATAATTTTACTCTGCTTGATTAATATTGTAATTTTTTATTTTAAGTGCATGATGTGCACTTTATGAATGCTTCATCTATATGTTTTAGATATTTACCTTTTATAATTTTGGTAATATTTTCATTCACATGCTTTATTTTATAGCTATTTCCGTCGAATGTGTGTATGACCTTAAATGGCCCTTCCAATGTAGGGTCCATTTACCGTGTTTCAATATTTTTTGCATTGGTAATATGACTTTCCAGACATTATGCCCTCTAGTTGGTTCATTAATTATTCGATTAAGAATTGGATATTTTGTTTGGGTCTTTGTAAACAAAAATTATTATGATTTGGATTTATTGGCATTTGCATGTCATTGTTAATTCAATTATCATTCCAAATTTTTTCTTCCTCATGTCGGAGCATTCTAATTTGACCATATTATGGTCGTTCCATTTTAGGCTCTTCATTTTCAATGTTTTCATGCCCTGTTTCATCATCATGATTGTTATGATTATTATTGTCAATATTTCAACCATTGTCATTAACTTAATTGTTGCTTAGATGGACTTTCATTTTTTTCTAGTGTCTGATTCATTTTTTTGTTGACTTATGGCATTGTTTTTTAGCATTAGTCGAAGCATGATTGCGATCTATTGCTACATTATATGGACCATGTCATGATTACTTTCATCTATCTATTATTGAAAATAGAAACATTTTTAGGACTCAAATCAAAGGGATTTTCTATTATAGGTGTTCTTCGATGTCATACAAATAGGTTAGTAAGGCCCAATGGAAGGCGAGTCCAGTCAGAGAAGGCCTAAATCACCTGAAGCACTGAGGTCGCTCGATAGAGACCCCGACTCGCTAGCTCATGAGCTGTGAACACAAGATACAGAACAAAACCAAGGCAAGCCCACGGTAGCCTGGAGTCCCAACTCACATAGCCAATGATGCAGTCCACACAGGCTCGCATCATCAAGTGCAAGCTTGACTTCACTGGCTAAAGAACAACGATGACCCCAAAACAAGAGCATTAACTTGCTGGACATAATCTCTCACCTAGCTCAAAGCCCGTTGAGGTCATATCAAGGACACGACCACTCACAAACAACCTATAAAGCCTTTCTATAGCTAGCAGCTTACAAGGCGGCCCACACATAAAAAGTAACCTACAAAAGCCAACTTACGAGAGTCTATGTAGTCATGTGTATTTATTATTTGATGTAATAGAAATATAAATTATATAATTACAATTATAACATTCCAACCTCTATAAATAAGAGAAGGGAGATCACTCTAGGGGCTGAAGAAGGGATAGGCAAACACTTTGCTAAAATAGTGAGAGAGCACTGTTATTGTAGCTCCATTGCACTACAAGGAGAAAGCACCATATTCTGATATATACAAATCACCGTGGATGTAGAGGCCAAATTGGCTTTAGCCGAACCACGTTAGAAGCTTCGGTGTTCATCATTCTTCCTCCTTTTTCTCTTTTTCCTCAATTTAGACTTACACTATCAGCCTACAGTCTGGGGGTTTCAAGAACCATTTCTGTTGACTAAGATTTGGATCCACAAAATCAAATTTTACCGTTAATAATTTCCATGGTAATTTTGGTTAATTTGTGGGAAATATGTCAATGCCATAAGTCATTGGCCCCCAGATTATTGGTCTACTATTATCATGTAGGCAATTTCTAGTTGAATTGTTGTTATTATTATTTTGATTTCTATTCGATGTTTCTTGTCGATTTCTTCTATTTTGGTTGTTTCTTTGTGTATTGTTTTGATTATTCTAGTTGTTAACAACCATATTTTCAGCAAAACTAGTGTTACCAGCATTTTTATTTTCAACAAACCTCTTGTTGTTTTGAGAGCCATTTTGAGAAATTGCAGTAGACATATTTTTAGAATTATCTAACAAAATAGTACCACTTCTAAGGATCAAACAAGATCAAGGACTACGAATACCTTAACTGTGTCTTACTAGGCATGCCAATTTGTTTTGAACCAAATTTCGCATGCTAGAATGTTTTGACTCCAAGATAGATCCTCCATAGAAAATAGGCAAGATTTTGATCTTTTGAAATATCTAGATGAGGTAATATAGTTGGAAATAACAAAATATGTAAAAATTTTCACTTCAAATGGTTGTGTTTTAGGTATTTTTGGAACCATACAAATGGGCTGGTAAAAGTCCAATGGATTGGCCCAATTAATAAAGGCCTAGCTCAATTGGAATTGATGTCATTAAAGCAAGACGTTAGGTCACTAAACATGAGCTCAAATAGTTAGTCAAAGGTCAGTAGCAACCTCAGGTCGTTAGGTCTAGCCCGCAGGTCGAAGCACGCTCCCTGCGGTTAAACGCGAGGAGGGACTAACTTGCAAACATCAACTTGTAGAAATTAACTTGCAATTAATTTATTATTTTCCCCTTTTTAGAATACATTAAGATTGTACACTCCAATAATTATAAATAGGGGTTAAGACTTGTTGACACCAAAATCTGGCCAACTATGTAACGTGGTATCGCGCCCCTATCTGGGTGTTGGAGAAAAGTTACAGAAGAACAATAAGAGATTTTAAAGGGATGGCTGAAAAGAAAGGGAAACACTGGGAGTTTTACGTGGTTCGATGAAAGCCATTCTTCGGCCCCTACGTCCACTTTTTCTTTGTATTATCGATTTTCTGGTTTACACAAAATCCATCCCCTTTTTCTTTTCTTGCCTTCCTTATTTATAATGAATGAGGAGGTTACAAATGTAATTCTATCTGATCTGCAAAATGATCACTTTCACCGTCTATAGCATTTAATGCTAGCCGTCGATGCAATTAATGCTGGATAAATCACTGTCGATTTATTGGGGAGCTGATGTGTATTGTTTGGGACCGGAGTTGTCAACTTTCTTATCGCGTGTCAGATGGCTGGCTGGACTTCAAGATTGTCTTCTAAAGCAGTGAGTCGTGGTCCCACGAATGCTGCCTTTACTCTCGTGGAGTCATTTCTTGACGTCGACTACTGTGGAGATAGCTTTTCACTTCCTCACATCATAACGACTTCTTCAGGCCAGCGATCGTGATGTTTTCCCAGTTTGAACTGGATTTCCCCCCGATTCCCATTTGGGTCACTTGTGTGGACGTTACCTGGCACGTTTTAATGACACCTACAACAAGACTATTGAATAAGAGAGGAACTTAGAAAAAAAAAAAGAACCATTCTAGACAGAGAAGAACAAAATATTAGACTAAAAGGATCCCTGGAGAGATACAAAAATTCTGCAATAATAGAAAGAACCCATCAGATACAAAAATTATGTCAATATAAACAGAGAAATACAATAATCGTGGATGTAGGGGTCGATTAACTTTAGCTGAACCACGTTAAAAACTTTTAGTGTTCCCTTTTTTCTTTCTCTCTTCATCTCTCTCTTTCACACTATCGATTTGCAGTTTAGGGTTATAAAGAACCTATTGACTAAATTCAAATGTTAACATTTTTGGTGCTAGAGGAAGGGCGCAAATTGAATTCTACTTAATTTTCTGGTAGATTTTCCATTCAACTAAAATGGCTAGAAAAAGAACCACCAAGAATTTAGATGCTCCAATTGACTAGCATGAAAGTTACGTAGAATAATAGTGGGAACCAGTTTATCCCACGGCAAGCGTTTCCGCTATCCTTGCCACAGGTACTGCCATCGACTTACCTCCAGTAACCCATCACCAGCTTGCCATCATTATTCCTGGGACCGATGGAATGCAGACATGGCACCAGTGTCAGGAAGCATTGGAAAACACAATAAAGGAGTTGGCTAGTATGGTTAGGACACTGGTGCAGGCACAAGCTCAAGGGGTGCAAAGCCAAGTTAGGGCCATTACACTTGAAGGAGAGCTTTGGTAGCTGCAACAAGGAGCTCAGAAGGAAAGGTTGACTGGATAAATGGACCAATGCACTGACTCAGCTCACTCCTTTAATTCACATACAAGGATGGAGGTCCACTAAGCACATGAAGATCGTGATAATCAGCAATGTGAGAGTTCGCACCAAGTAAAAAGCTTGATCAGGATTAACCAGGGGTATACTTTAAATCATTACTCCCATAACCATGGAGGTAAAAGGAGGCAACAATCCTTTAACCGATGATCCAAAACATAGGACTCGATGGTGAAAGAACTGCTCCAGAGTGTGAAGCAATTAGAAGAATGCTCTCAAGCTTAGAATAGTCAAGATTATTATAAGGAGAAGACGCAATTCACTAGAGAAATTGAGATGCAACCTCTCGCTCATAAGTTTAAAATTCCAATAATCCTGTAGTATAATGGAGATAGTGATCTATATGACCACCTAGATGCATTCAATGTTCATATGGATCTTCAGACAAACAACTTGTTAGTCAAATACTGTGTCTTCCCAACTATTCTTCAGGACATGCCCTGGATGTGGCTTAAGAGTCTCCCAGCTCGTATCATTCATAGTTGGGAAGAATGCTAAAGAACATTCATCAATCAATATAGAGTACTAAGAAGGTAGCTCACCCCATCTTGTCACCTCGCAAAGGTCTTTCAACAGAGGGACTAATCATTGAAAGACTACATCATCCATTTTAAGCATAAGGTCAATAATGTAAAAAGCCCTTCAGGTGATAGTATCCTGACAGTGATCTCGACAAGACTTCGTAAGGATGGTAAACTTTATAAAAGCATATACAAGTCTCTAGTAAGAGATTTAGGAGAATTCTACAAATGAGCTGCTAAAGAAATCAAGCGGGATGAAATCTTTAGTCTAAGGAAGTCTAACCAAAAGGACAGGGCAAATAGCTCTAATCAGAATAGAAAGAGAAGCAATGGTAAGAGTAGCAAAGAGAGTCAGAAGGGTGGCCTTGACTATCAACCTGTAAAAAAAGCCAAAAGTGAGTGACCTCAGCATCAAGGTCGCCATGATTATTACAGCATCCTATCTAATACTTAGGATAGGATTTTTGTGACAAAAAAAGATTGGGAGGATTTTAGGAAGCCCGACCCCATAAGGGCTCCAATAGACACAAGAACAAGAGTTTATGCTTATCATAATAAAGTTAGGTACAACACTTCAGACTGCTATGTTAGTCTAAAATAGGTACCCTAGAGTTAATTTGATTGAGCTCTATTATATCTATGACTATACATTCTGTATTGATTTGGATATTATGGAGGTTGTATATTCATCTTATATTGCATATCATGTTCATTGCATAATTAAGATAATGTCCATAGTGAGAAGTCCATTTAATCAATCCTATAAAAGGGTTATGGGATTGTGAGGGTGATTATCAATGGTTAACTTCCACACCAAAATGATACTAGTTGAGATATAATAACTGGACATTATTAAGATCTGTTGAGACTAGACGATGTGGTATTTCTCATTTGATGAGCAGCTGACCCCACAGGCTGAGATGTAAGTGAGT
>JANHAO010026220.1:0-11143 GCA_026873985.1 Saraca asoca | reverse complement strand
TGATTTTTTATTTGTGTTTATTTTTAAATTTTCTATCAATTATTTCATTGTGTTTTGTTTGATACGAGTCAAGAGAGTTAAATTATATAGACCCTTACTTGCTTAATTGTAAAAGATATATTGAAATATGAATAAAATAAAGAAAATAATTTGGAATAAAAATATCCTCATTAAAATTAAATAAATGTTACGATTTCGTTTTAAAACTTTAGAGGAGCCAAATATTGTTTAAAGTTTAAACAGTAAATTAATTTTAAAACATAATTAATTTAAGGGAATATAACATATTTTACTCTTAGTGTTATGTGTAAGCAAATTCTGGACCCATAAATGATATTGAGAAGTTGCTATGTTGGTGATAATTGGAGGCTTCGTGGATCATTATAGTGTTTTTAATTTGCTTTCTTATATTAACCTTCATATAGGTTAACGACAATTAAAAATCATGTCTAAAATTAGCTACATCATTATTAAGATAGTTGTTCTGAAGTGTTGACCAACCTAATTTACAAAACACTAGGACTTCACAAAAATACTGGAATCACACAGAATATTTTCAAAAAATTCTTACAAATTATAAATACATGAAATTAATTACAAAATTCGCATTTATAACTGCACTTAAATATTATTAACTTATTGATATACTTTTAATTTACAATTAGTTCAGTATATAAAAATTTATCAATGTTTGCACTTCTCTCCTTCATGACATGCTTCATTGCGAATTAACATTCACCCAATAAGAGTAAGTATCAAGAATCAAGTACATCCCTTCTGCTTCCAGTTTCTTAGAAAAATAAAGTTGATGAGATAAATGAGCAAGCAAGAATCTGGTGACCGTTTCAAAGAAGCAGACAGTGCTGCAGCATTGTGTTCACTCTAATTGTTCTGTAATAAATTTTTAATTATTTGTAAGAACATTATAACATTTCATAATACTATGATAATGAGGAAACTGGCCTGCAATTTTCTATTACGTTTGATGGGCTAGCAAGTTGTTGTCAACGACTTTTCTTTATTTCTCTGTTTGTTTCGTTGAAAATTATTTTTTGAAAAAAATTATTTACTTGTATTTATAATTAAAAAATTAAAAGCATAAAAAATATTCTCTTTATTTAGTAGATTATGTTAACCTGCAATTCTCTATAGTTTTATTCTTTTTTAAATGGCTACATATCATTTAAAATATTAGAATTGAATATTTGTATATATTTTTTTAATTTCTAATTGGATACTTATTGTCAATTTTCCATCCAATTCAATTAGTTTTTTTTTTTTTTTTTTTGTAAATGTGACAAGTAAAAGTCCTACAAGGCATAAAAGCTATCCAAGTTGGATTAGAACTGGATTTGGTGCACATCTACTCATGATTTGAGAAAAGACTCTAAAGCATTAAATTGAGAAGGATTGGTTTTCATCCCTTTAGCGCCTCTTTTTCTTTCTTTCTCTTGGCTAGTAATGTAAAATGAACAGGTTTGAGCACAAACGAGCTTAGTCCACACAGATTCAAACTCCGTACAAGCCAATCTATTTGAGCCTACACCCAAAAACATTCCTCTAAAAAGAAGTCCAGCCGGCCCCGTCAATGGGTTAGGCAAGCCTGTGAGAAAAAAGAACTGGATTGGCCCATGACCATTTGGCAAACCCACATGGATCCAAGCCCATTTGAACAACCAGTTTGAGTCCATATCAAAAAATGAGGATAAAAATAAAAGTCCAACTCACCTTATATCCATAGATAATCCGTAAAGCCCGTGGGCCTGGACCCATTTTACATTACTGCTGTCGACCGTAAAGCATTATCATGACAATTCGTCTACCTAATGTTATCATATAATTATTTCTTTTCATTTTAGAGAATAGGTCGACCTAATGTTACCCTATGATTATTTTTTTAATTTCAAGGAATAGGTTGTGCATATGCTTAAAATCTTTCCCACATCTTGTGATTTTGATTGTCATGTTATAACTTTTTGTAGTGTGTCTATAACCAGTTTGCTTTCCCAACACATACTTTGTTACAGAAGACAAAGAGAAAGAAAAAGGAAATAAAAGTTAAAGAGACGAAAGCCAACCCTTCTCTATAAATAAAATAAATATGCAATCATTTGAAGGGAAATTTAAAGGGGAAAAAGCCAATACTTTGGAGTCTTTTTTCAAATCATGAATAGATATGCTCCAAACCCAACCTTTAGCCAACGTGGGTGGCTCTTATGCCATATAAGGCTTTTGTTTTCCACATAATAAAAACTAACAGGGTTGAATGGAAAATTAACAGTGGGTATCCAATTAGAAACTTAATAAAACTACAAGTACCCAATTTGAAATATTTAGCAAGTTATTTTCTTTCATTATCATATCATTATTATTTTATTAACCACAAAAATATAAACAAATAAATGAAATATTTGCTTACAAAAGATATTGTTTGAGAAACCTATTTTAAAAAGGTGGCTTCTTAGTTATCTTTGAAAAAAAACTTGGGTGCCAGAATCTTGAGGAGGTGGACAAATTGGATGAGGACAATTGTTAAGAATGTTAGATTGATTCTTTTGTCAATTTTTTTGTTTGTAACCACACATGATTTGTTCTTTCCAAGAGTAGGTCTGCTACCCCTTGAATTGTCATTTGCTTAATCAACTATCAAACCAAACAATGATTCTTCCTTTGCAAATTTTTTATTAAGTCAGATATGGTTAGGAGGATATATTTCTAGTCCTATCATAATATTGAGAATCTTAGTACTGTTAGCCATCCATTTTGGTACAGGTTAATTATACATTAAAGTTGAAATAAATTTGGCTAAATTGAGACAAATTAAGCGATAGACAAATATAACTAAGACAAATGCACGTGTTAAGCACAGGATGAATAGTTACCTTGTGGTTATCTTGTTTTTATTTTAAATTTTCATCTTTTATTTTTTTTCCTATTTTAGAGCACATGTCCATTTTTCAAGCGGCAAGTTTTCTTGAACAGTTGTTTGAAGAAAACTACCTATAGAACTTATAAATAGAGTGCATTAATGCACTAATAAGGGGCGTCTTTTTCTTAACCACTCAACTTATCAAAACATACTCTATGTTCTTTGTGATACTTTGCTACATGATTCAATGCTCTGTTAATCCTTTTAATTTTTAAGAATCCTCTCACTCTCATGCTTGTAATTCCATGCACCTTTTTTGCATTTTTTAATTTAATTCACAACCATTTGGAGTGAAATCTTTATATACTTTCTTGCTTTAAGCTATATTGCTTCATTTGAAAATCCCAGAAGATCCAAAATGCACCTATTTGCTGTGAAGGATCCATATTAGAGTTGAAGCTTTTCATCCTATAAAATTTGGGTTGAAATAAATTGGCATGTTTGGTAAGACACAATTAAAGGACGTGGTTCAGAAAGTTATCAAGCGAGAACGTCTTTGATTTACTAATTAAGGAAAAAAATATGATGATCAATGAAGATCCTTTCTTAACAAGCATGAATTATATTTAACCTTCAAAGTCAAGTCAAGTGAATGTGGATGGCTATTTAGACGCACCTTTCATACCTGAAGTCTATTCAGAGGAAGGTGAGTCAAACTTAGATTTTTCAAGAGGATCGATATTGAAGATAGGATAGTAAAAATATATCCTAGATGTGAATAATGTTATGATGAGGCAAGAATCTTACATGCCAATTTAAGAGAACACAAAAGAATAGACTCAAAGGAAAAAGAAAAGGTTGAAAAGATTGCTTCGATTATTCAAAGGGGTATAATCGTTAGAAAGGAAGACAAAAAGAAAGAGAAAATGTGAAAAGTCAAAGGAAGAAAAGGATAAAAAAAGAAAATTCAGTCTTTAAAAGAATTAATTAACTTTGATTATCAAAATCAGTCGAACAAGAAAGAGAAAAATTATTTTGACTAAACTCGAGTACCTCGAGGAGATATGTCGAGAGAAAAGTGGATAACCAATGAACCACACTTGGCAAGAAACAAAAGTGAAAGTCCAAAATTCTAAAAGAGCAAAACAAATAGTAAAACCCTAATTATCAACCTCCACTTCTAATATGGACTCAAAAGCATTAAATGCAAAGACAAGTTGTTCTTAGAAGGAGACAAAGAAATGGGCTTATATTTTGATTAGATTCCATCGGGCCTTGGAGATTTGAATGGCATTAAGAAAGAGGAGGAAAAAAACAAATTTGGCAAAATATTCAAAAACTAAACGTTAGAATATGAGTTTGACATGGTACATATTTTTCCAATTGATTTCTTTATAAGTTATGAACAAGATTTGGATGATGATTTCTATGACAAAAATGATTGTGATGAAATAGTCATTTTAGATGAGAACAGCTCTGCTTTCTTTAAGAGAGCAACAGAGCAAATGAAAACTCATTTGTGACCTTTACATATAAAACCATATGTTGATGGCCAATCAATAAATCATATTTTAGTCGATGGTGGTACTTTTATGAATTTAATGCCAAAGTACACTTTCGCCAAACTTGGAAAGTCTGCCAAAGATTTGGTGCTATCAAACATTGTGGTGTTAAATTTTAAGAAGAGGGCTTCGACATCAGAAGGAGTGGTGCTAGTTAATTTAAAGGTTGGTTTTGTATCCCGACAAAATCTTTTCATAGTAGTTCTTTCCATATCAAGCTACAACATGCTGTTAGGTCAAGATTGGATCCACACAACTAGTGCCATACCCTCAATTGTTCATTAGAAGTTAATAATGTGGACTGACAATGGTCGATTAGAATGTATCCTAGTTGATGACAGTCCTAGTTATGTTTAATAGTGTAATGCTAAATTTGAAATTTATAGTCCTAACATCAAACTCATAATAGTTGAAGCTAACTTCAATCCATAAGAAGTCGACATTTCCATCTTGAATTTATTAGGATTCTTTATAATCCCAAAGGTCATAGACTCAAGTTTGGCCTGTGAAAATAATAAATGATCTACAAAAGTAGTAAGCTTGATTGTTTGCCTATATGGTTGAACAAAGGAAGTAATGATTCTCCTAGATTGAATTTATGATGATAGTTCACTTAGATTTCTTGATTCACCTTTGAGAAATGGAGAAAAGAAAATTGAAGTCCAAGATCCTTTAGAAAAAGTGAATTTAGGAACTGGTGATGAGAAAAGGCTGACTTACATTTTTTTACTTTTACCTAAAGTTGAAAAATGAGAATAATTCAAGTATTGAAGGAATACATAGATTATTTTGAGTGGAACTATGAGGAAATGCTAGGTTTAAGCTGACATCTAGTTGAGCACAAATTATAGATTAAAGAAGGATTTTGACCACATAAATAGGCTCTTAGGCAATTTCGCTCCTAATATTGTTGATAAAATTAAAGAAGATATTGAAAGATAATTGAAAAACAATTTTCTCTATATTTTATGCTATTGTTTGGTTATTGAATGAAATTTTCACATTATATACATAAAGTTGTAACTAAGTAGGAATCGTATTTACTCATATTATGTCATGGAATTTTGTGTAATTGTGTGCACACCTATCATGGGTCTAATTGCATAAAAGTTTGATAAATAAAATTGATTTCTTGTATTAAGGAGAGTGCTATATTAATAATATTTATACTATATCAGTGTAATATTATTAATATAGTTTTGTTAGCAATAATATGAGTGTTGGGATTAAATGTTTTGTTTTAAAATTTTAAATACCCTATTGGTGTTAGGTTTTAGGACTATAATATTTAATTCTTATATTGTATTATAAAATCTTAAATGCCCTATTGGTATTAAGTTTTATAGTATAATACTATGGACAATTGCATAGATAGTGTTTAATGGGGAAAATTGAAGCATGATTAAGTTTATCATGAGTTATACGTCTATTTATGATTAATTTCATAAATGATTTTCCTCTATCTCTTTGCCTATGCAATTAAATTCGATGAAAACATTGAATGAGATAAACTATGAGGATTGGGTTGAGTGAATGCAACTTTATCTAATGATCGTCAATTTGGACCTAGCATTAAGACAAGAGAAGCCTGTTATTAATGCAAACTCTACACCTGAACAAAGGGCCTAACATGAGAAGTGGGTATACTTAAACAAAGTATGTCTAATAGACATGAAGGACATAATGTATAAGATCATTAGGCAAAGAGTTCCTAAATATTAGAAAGCCAAGGCCTTTCTCAATTTCATTGCTAAAAAATGCATAAAGTTTGATCAAGCTAAGAAATGACATTATCTCTCACTACTTGAAAAGACAACTTATAATGGTGTTAATGAAGTATGTGAGCATGTTATGAAGTTAGCCCACTATCATAACAAACTAAAGAGAATACAAGTTGATTTGGGAGATAATTTTTTGATCTAGCTTGCATTAAAGTCCTTACTTACTCAATTTGATGTTTTGAAGACATCTTATAATACCCAAAAAGGTGAGTTGACTATCATTGAGTTAATCCTAATTGTTTGTCAAGCTGAATAAGAAATTAAGAGGGAAAGATTTAGGCAATTAATTATGTTTCCCATAGCTCCACTTCAAAATAAGAAATTTATAGCGCATCACAAAGACATCAAAAGGAAATCCACTTATAAGAAAGAAAAGACTAAATGGGTGAACAATGCCACAAACCTAAGGAGTCATAGTTCAAGGGAAATTGCAGATTCTAGATTATGTATAGGCATGACAGATCATATTGCTTGAAGTATAAGAAGTGGCTTGAAAAGAAAAGGAAAGAAACTTAAAAATTTGAGGAAACCAAGTAATAAAGAGCTAATAGTCAAGCTTGAAAATGATGATAGAGTGCAAGTGGAGCATATTGGAGTTATCTCTTTATTTTTATCTTCTGGTTATATTTTGGAATTAAAAAACACTGTCTGTGTACCTTCCAGGAAAAGGAATTTAATTTCTCTTATTACTTTGGATTGTGATAGATATTCTTGTCTCTTTAGTAATGGAAAATTTAATTTACTTTATTATTTCTCTATGGTTGTTTCTAGTTTCTTATGTGATGGTTTGTATAAAATAAATTTGAAACCCAAATTTGTAAATTCAATTTACTATTACTAGAAAGAAGAGGGGTAGAACTGATAAGAGATCCATAATGTTATGGCATAGACGCCTAAGGCACATATCTAGAGAGAAGATGCAAAAACTAATTAAAAAAGGGGGTTTTTCATGACATGGACTTCTCATATTTTGATACATGTGTAAATGGCATCAAGAAAAGTTCCCTGCAATAGCTAGATAGGGAAAGAGAAGCAAAAAATACAATTTTCTATTATTGATCTATAGTGACATTAGTGGACTAATACACATAGTGCAATAGGTGGTTTCAAATACTTCATCACCTTTATTTATGACTATTCCAAATTTGGATGGGTATAGTTGATCAGTGAGAAATCGAGATCTTTTAGTGCCTTCAAGACATTTAAGGTTGTAGTTAAGTTCAAACTGGGAAAGAAGAATAAGTGTGTCAATTCTGATTAAGGTGATGAGCATTATTGTAGATACCAGGAGAAACCTTGGTCCTTTTGCTAAATTTCTATGAGAGTGTGAAAATGAAGCCAATTACATCATGCTTAGAACTTCAGACAAAATCGTATTGCAAAAAAAAGAAAAAAAGAAATCAGGCACTTATTGATATGGTAAGATGCATGTTAATCCACTCTTTTTTGCCAGAATTCTTGTGGGGTGATGCCTTAAAAATAGCTATATTCATTTTGAATCAAGTTTCAAGGAAGTCAGTGCCTAAGACCCCTTATGAACTCCTATATATGAGAAAGCCTAACTTGATACATTTCTATATTTGTTGTTGCTAAGCTAAAGTGAGGTCGTATATTTCATCTATAAAGAAGCTTGGTTCAAAAATCATTATCAGTTTCTTCATTAGTTATTACAGTGGCTTTAAAGGCAGCAAGTTTTATTATCTAACTCATTCCACCAGGGTTGTTGATTCAAATTATGCTATTTACTTCGAGGATAAGTTGGATAATGGGAGTGAGACACCTTGTATCACCACTTTTAAAAAAGGATAGGTTGTAATTCCACTATCATTTTTGACAATTGTCAAAATGAGCAAAGATAATAAGCTAAACTACCCTAGCTCGTATTAGGATAAGTCTAAGTTAATCCATAGAGACTAGTGATTAATTTAGTGTATAAAAGTAAAAGATAAGGGGGACATTGGTTATCTAATTAGATAGTAGGAATAGGCAACTGACAACAACATAAACAAAGAGAATTAAATGTGAAAAGGGAACTCTAAGTGGAAAAGCTTCAATTTAAGAGATTCTTACATTCAATTTAGTAATTAATCATAGACACAAAAGTTTCATTCCTTATTTAACCATTTAGGTAAGAATGAAATCAAGCCCATCACTTGGATTAATTCTTATCAATTTCTCTCTAATTTCACTAACCAAGTCCCATACCCAAAATAACTCTTATTGCTAAATCGATTAAGGCCTAGCACCCTAATCAATTCAATAATAGCATTAGAAACCAAAAAGACCAAGTCTGATAAACAAACTTAACCCAGTAATAAATTCATCAATCACCCTATATTTCTCTAGAATAATTAATCGGCATTAGCACATAATAAAAAACTTTATTGCTACTCTTGCCAAACAACCATAAACAACTTTAATTATAAAAGTTTAACAAACATTAAATTACAATGAGGAATTAATTAATGAGACTAATTAATCAATCATCAAAAAAATTAATTAGATTAAATCAGAGAAACAATGAAATCAAATTAGGAACAAATTAACAATAGAAACAAGTCTCACAATTAATAAGGGAATTAAACTAAAATTTCCCTTAGATTGAATAAAAGGTTTGGCTACACATTATAAGAAAATTACAAATAAAAACAAAAGAAAATAGAAGATGTAAAAAGGGCTGGTGTTCTTACCCTAGGAAAGTGCTTTCTTCATATAAATGTGAAATAAAAATGAAAGGTTTTTAAAAGATTATAGATTCTATGTTTTTACACTTTACTCTTTTTCTCTCATTTTGGCTATTGTTTAGGGTTAGATGGAGGTACAATTTCACTTGGGCCCCTTCACAAAAGTTGTAGCCCTATTTCTTAGCAACCCAATGGTCTTAACCTTACTTAAAAATTTGATTTCTAACTCAACTTGTGGGCTAAAATCTAAAATATTTTTGTAAAGCAGTCTAACCTGTAACATAGTTTGTCATTTGGATTCATAGCCCCAAAACTTAATCAAAAGGGTGTGCTTTAATCATGAGCCCTTCATGAAAGTTGTAGAAGTGGATCTTCACTATCCAATAGGTTTAGTTGGCACTGAAATGACATCTAGAGCTTTAAATATGGTCAAAATACCAAGACTAGCTTTAGGTCAGCTAGTTAGCACTCTTGACAGTCTTAATATCATTTGTAGAGCATCCTATTAGCTTTTCAAAGGCATAAGAATTACCCAAAACTAAGTTCCAAAATTCTAGATACACTAAAACTATGAAACAATGTCAAATTTTTGAATTAATCAAATTAAGTTCTAAATAGATTAAATCAAGAAACTAATCACAAGTATCCAATTTAGCATATAAACATGACAAAAGATTAAGTATATAAGGGATATAAATATGCATAAATTATATTCAATAACTTCCATTGGTTGAGGCATCTTTTGTTATTCCACAACGTAATTTATTGCAACCAATAACAAAAGATATAACACTAGATGAAACAATTTAAGAAATTCCCTTAAGAAGGTCCTAAAGGGCTAGTAGATTGGCAGTTTCAAAAGACTATTTGGTATAATTTGTAGGAGCATGAATATGATGTTATTGATTATTTTAATCCCACAAATTTTTGGTAGTTTATTTCTAGTCCTAATCCTTTAGAATGGATCAATGTTATGAAAGAAGAATTGGCCTTAATGCATAAGGATGAAGCATAAGATCTAGTTGAATTGCCTATAGGTTGTAAGATAGTTAGTTGTAAATAGGCCTTTAAGACCAAGTAAGGTGCTCAAGCAGAGAATGAGAGGTATAAAGCCAAACTTGCTACAAAGGGCTATACTAAAAAAAATGCATAAACTATAAAAAAGCTTTCTTGCCAATTTCAACTAAGGACTTGTTTCAAATTCTTATGGCATTGGTGGCTCATTTTGAGTTAGAGCTACACTAGATGGATATCAAAATGACCTTCTTGAATAGTGATCTGTTAGAAACCTATACAAATATATATATGAATCAGCCAGATGGTTTCTGTTATAGGTAGAATTCGGTAAAGGCTCAACAAGAGTCAAACGAAACATAATCCAAGGTCACTGAATAGCACTCCAGCTCGCTACATTAGAAGCCCTAACTCGTGGGAGAATCGAGCTCGTAGATTGAACAAGCTCAAGGTCGAAAGCTAACAGCAGTCTCAATGCATGAGCTCCAACTCGCTAGGATGAAGTCTTATCCAACTAGAAGCCCATTGAGGCCAAGCATAAGGCTAATAGGCAACTTGCACCGCTAATCTACAGAATGCGACCCCTAGGCCCTGCCAGCCAATAGCAATATAAAGAAACCAATTTGTACCCCTAGCCAGTCTTGTACATTTAATGTTTAATGTAATAGATGTATAGTTTATTTAATTTCATTTGTACCCCTCCATACTTCTATAAATGGGGGGCTAGAATCATTATAAAGGGAAAGAGGAAGGGAGTACTAGTGGAAACTCTGCCAAACTGAAAAGGCTGAGAGAAGCCATATCTATAGCTCTATAAAAACTATTTCCAAAAGTAATAAAACATTTTCGTGAATATAAGGTCTGGTATCATCTGGATTTGACTGAATCACATTAAACCTCTATGCATTTCTTTCTTCCTTTTCTTTGTTCTAGCTATTTAGCACTTTCTCTCCGCCTAGACAACAGTTTGGGTCCCGAAAGAACCCCTTCCGTTGGTCAAATTTAGTTGTAACCGAAATCCACCATCAATAGTTTCCAAGATAAGGGAAAAGAACAACTAGTGTGTAAAATGAAAAAGTCCATATATGGTTTAAAACAGGTGTCTAGATAGTAATATCTCAAATTTGATGAGATCCTAACTTTCCTTGGATTCAAGGAGAATAATGTAGATCAGTGCATCTATATACTGATAAGTGTAGGCAACTTTGTGATTCTAGTACTTTACATTGATGA
>JANHAO010026219.1:0-11144 GCA_026873985.1 Saraca asoca | reverse complement strand
CACCATTTTACTGTTTCCTGAAAACTGTTTTTTAGTTACAGTTTTAGAAAACAGTTTTTGAAAAACAGTTTTTGAAAACAAGTTGCCAAACAGATTTTTTTGTTTTTGTAGAACAGAAAAACAAAAAAACAGTTTTTAAAAACAAAAAAACTGTTTGCCAAACAGGCCCTTTAGAATTATTAATTTTAACTAGGTGATATTATTAATTAGTAAATAAATGTTAGAAAACTATAGCACTAATATTTTAAAATAAGTGACACAATCTTTTGAAATTTTCAATTAAGATGTCTAGGTCCCAAAAAAATTTAGGGGCGTGGAAGTCTTACCCATTCTTTTAACTATGTTCAAACATTTTTTAAATGAATGGTCATATTTTTTTTTTCTCCAGTGAAGATTTCTCTTGTAGTCAAATGGAAGCAACATTTCTATAAATCTTATTTTTTTCATTTTTCATTCCTCAAAAGGATTTGGCCCAGCTGTATCACACATCAAAAACAAAAACAATAATAATAAAGAAATCAAGTATTCTACCATTACAAAATCAGATTAAAAGAAGGTTTAACTCCTTTTTTAAAATTATAAAAAATTAATTATTTAAAATTAAATTCATATAGAACATTATCTATGAATCTAATTTTAAATAAATTAAATTTTGATCTTTAAAAAAATGAAAAAAAAAACTTTCAATTTAGATTGGTTAGATTTTCTCTTATCAACTTTCAAAATTAAAAATCAATGCCTTGGATTATATCAAAAATTGAAATTAATACTCATCATCCATTCAACTATCATTTTATTAAATTATGTAATTTTTTATGAAGTTTTTTAGCATATTAATATCTGTTGATTTACCATGTCCTTTCTTTACTGAGAATAATTAAATACGTGAAAATAAGTTTAAAATTATGTGAAAAAAATAATGTAATAAATTAATATATAATATGATTTTAATTTAAAATTTTAAGGGTTAAAAAAATTTTAAGGGGTCAAATGATTTATATAAAAAAAATTTAAATTTTTTTTTCATAATTATATAATATGAATCCATGATTTTAAAAATTTTGAGGATCATGACCACATTTTTACTAAGTTTTGCTATTGATATAATACTACGGTGATTCTTGTTTAAAAAGTTCATAAAAAATTGTGTAATTTAATAAAATAAATTATAAATATTAATTTTAAGTTTTTGTAAAATTTAAAAACTTTAATTTCAAGTTTTTAAAATTAGTAGAAATAAAACCCACTCACCCAAAATTAAAACAAATTTGTGTTTTACAATTTTGTTTCAAATTATTTATGGTTATGAACCAACCACGGGTAAAAGTTTGAACAAGACGAAAATTGGTTTGGCCTTCCACCTTACTAAGTGTATGGTATTTCAGGCTTTTTACCTATGAGATGTAATTATAGAAAGTATTATTCAATTTGGGGTTGAATGGAAACAATTTTTGAAGATATGGTTAAAAATGGGAAAATATTGCAGAGAACAACGCCAAGCAAAGTGGTCAGCTAGGAGACGTTACTGGTGGCAACGTTGGGGAGGTGGCTAGCTGAGAGACATTGCTAGTGACAACGCTACCTACTATCACAGGCCATGTTGCCATCAGCTTCACTACCTAGCAACTAATGCTGCATGGACAACATTGCTGCCAACAAAACTACTTGCTTAGGCATGCGACGTTGGTGGCAACAACGGTGCCTATGTAATGCCAACTGCACAATAGCCTACCCCTAACTTGCCCTGTGCCATTTTGTATGCATGCTTCTGCTTATACCTAAAAGAAACTTTTGCATTACAATGCATGCATGCTTCAATATTATAGGTCCTTGATAAGTTTTGTAAATATATATATTTTTTTCATGTTAAATAGGCAAGCACTTCTTAATTACTTCATTTGCATCTTCTTCTTCATTTACTTCATTTGTATACCGAAACTCCTACTACTCACTTCTGCACTTTCACTTCTCCATTTGTTCATTTTTCTTATCCACTTCATCTATCAAATTCCTTCAACCAATATTTATTTCTTATTTTGACAAAATTATGGGGTAAATTTCTATATTCTTATTTACCATTATTTTTTGTTTAAGAATTATTTAAATCTATTTTTCTGTAGTTAAGTTTCATTTTGCATGATTACTAAAATATTAATTTGAATAATTATTATGCATCACTCTGCGTAGATTTTTTTATGAGAAATTAAATTATTTATCTTAGATGTAATGGAATTATTCATTTTTTCTTGTTCTAGTAGTGATAGAAGACTTAAAATTTCAATGATTTGAGTTTTGAAACTATTAGGTTAAAGGAATAAATTTAGGATTTGAAATAGATATCAAGTGAAAAAAATTGAAAGAATCAATTAGTTGACTAGTGAATACCTTTTACATTAAAGATTATTATGTTAGCGATTGATATTTATGAGAAAGTTAATTTTCTTAAGTTTGGTTTGTAACTAGCCTATATTTAAATTAGATTTCTAGTATTTAAGTTTCTTATTCTTGGCAGAATTTTATGTATGTAGTATGTGTCATGGATTTTTTATTCATACGAGAGTTGTGTTATTTTTTTTTTTTAACTAGTTAGTAAGACTTACATTAATATTTGTTTGATTAGTTTTAAATTTTTTATGGAGTAAAAAATAGAAATCTTAATTATAGATAATGTAAACAATTAAATGGATTACTTAATTAATTTTTTAAAATGTGATACGATTGAAGTTGTTATCTTGGTGTTCAAAACTTGTTAGCTTAATTTGTAATTATAATTAATTATTTACTATCATTTTTAATTTAATTTAATAAAATAATTAATAATACATATTTTTAATATCGTTTATTTTGATAATCGTAGCAGGATTATTATTCTTAGAATGTCAAATAGAAGTCCTTATCTTCTAAATCCTGGTCCAAGGGACAACTCATTCTTTCAATTACAACACCAGCGTATTTCAAAAGCAATATGGTGAAAGGACAAGGTTAATAATACTAATAAAAGTTAATCATTTAAAAAAATTATTCAATTTCTCAATTATTTTCAATATTGTTGATAGTGGAATTTGCTTTAGTCCAAATATAGCCAATTAGAGGAGTTCTAAAGACTCAAGCTACAATTCAGTTGTGCAAGTGAGGAATGATGAAATGGAAAGGAAGAATAGCAATAGCACAGAAGGATTTTTAATGTAGTTTGGCTAAAAGTGGGTGGCATTGGTCCCAACGTCCATGATAACTTTTATTGCTATGGTGAAAATCTGGTAGAGTTACAATATATATTTTAGCTTGCTTTATAGTGGTCTCCCTCCTCTTATTTATAGGAGTTATGAGGTTATAAATATAATTTCATAATTTGTATTTCTATTACATCAAGTAATAAATGTAAAGACAGCCTAGACTACTGCAAAATGGCTTCTATAAGTTACTTTCTGTGGATGGGCCATACGCACTACTTCTTACAAACTAGCCCCACAAGTTAAGTCTGAATAGGTGTATGCTTCAAGTTTACCCTTAGTGAGGCCTTAGTTGGGCGAGATGTTGCATCCACGAGATGGGACTCTTGATGTAAAGTCACTGCTGGCCTTCGGTCAACGAGATCAAACTCATGAGCTTACTCCTAGCAAGGTGAACTATTGACCTACACGAGCCAGGGCTTGCTCCTTTAGCGAGCTGAGGCCTCTACCTTGTTCTGTGCTCATGTAACTAGCAATTTAATAAGCTTAGCTCCTTTCTCCTTTGGACTCGTTTGCTGCTGGACCTTTGCCAGCCCATTTCATATAGTACCAAAAAATACCTATAACATTAGCCCCCCAACTATCAGTTCGTATCACGGGCTGGGAGTTGTAGTTTTGCTAGTAAAGGGCATTATTTGTGGATTATCGTGCAGTAAAATTCGGTGGTCAGCCTGTCATGTCATCTGCTTCAAGTCATACCTTCTATTGTACGTGCTTCATAGCCATTAGCGAATCTACCTTATTTTCTTCCAAGGTATTAATGAAAAAGTGGTTGAGACTTCTTCTGAACTCTTCGGTGAGGCCAGGTTGGTCTTATTTAAAATATGGAAAGTCTTTCTTCCTTCTTCATTGAGTGATCTGATAGGTGCCTTAGATAAGCCCCCCATATTTCTGGTGGTATGCCTTTTTGGTGGAGCGTGTATGATCTGTTGTATAGGAAGTCTCTATAAGCAATCTTTCTTCAAGGATTTTGAAAGATCTTGCATAGATCTTGGATTATTTCCTCATAGTTATGCCATGGGGCTTTACCTTTCCAGCCACGTATGTTGGCTTCTTTTGAATTTTTAGTACTGGGTGAAAAGTTGGAAAGGAGCTTTGAACTAAGGAGAGTAACAAGAAGAAGATTAAAGAGCAAGCGTGCTCGTAAGTCCTTCTGCTGGTTAGAGTTCATCTCCACAAAGCCAGTCCTCTTTACATAATGTAATAGCTGTAGGCTTGTTTTGATTTGTACTTTGAATCTTTTGATGTAAATGTACTTCGTTAAGGCTTTTAATGAATGAATTTTTCTTCATGCTCCTTGCATGCTGTGTTTGAATATTTTGCATGTCATAGATGATAATGTTAATTCCTACAAATCACAGTAAAATGAAATATTCAAATAACCAGTAGGTCATGCTTCTCGGTGAGTAATGAGTTTAGGCATCGAGGTGCCTCGATGATGAGTAATGTATAAGTAGGTCGCATGTCAGCTACAAATGATAGGTCGTATTAGACCTGCGAGCAATAGGTCATATGAGAGCTGCGAGCATTAAATCGCATACACATGATGCCTAAGAAAGTTGGTCATGTGCACGTTAAATATAAGATCACATGCATATAGTGCCAAAGAAAGTTAGTCATATGCATGACGAAGTAGCATGCATATGGTGCCTAAGAAAGTTGGTCATATGCACAAGTCAGAGATCACATGCATATGATACCTAAGAAAGTTGGTCGTATGTATGACAAGATCACATGCATACAGTGCATGAGAAAGTTAGTCATATGCATGAGTTGGAGGTCGCATGCATATGATGCCTAAGAAAATTGGCCGTATGCATGATAGGATCGTATGCACATGGTGCCTGAGAAAGTTAGTCATGTGCATGTGAAATCACATTAAGACGGTGCCGGAAAGTAGGTCATTATAATGCAATAATGTTAAGTTAATCATACTAATGCAGTGCTAAAGAGTAGGTCGCATTAGCGTGATGCCAATTTAACTTGAAACTTAGAGGATTTTGTTACAAGCTGGAATAAGGGAGCTCACTTCTTGGGGACTAGCTATCAAACTATCATTTTGTTGAGAATTTACTCAAAGGCTATTTATACATAAAATTTGGGCTATTTCTACATGCTTCATTATAAGATTAAAATATGGTTCTCACTACAGCCATCTGCCCTTGCTTGGGATTCTGCTGAGGTTAAAAGGGCTACTGCTCTACAAGTCACACCACGTAATCCTTTAAATAACCCCTCTTAATCAAGTTTTCAATCATATCTTTGAGGGCTCAACAATCTGAAGTGTTGTACCCAATTTCATTGTAGTAGGCCCAAAATTTGTTGGGGTTTCTATTCACAACAGGAGTCCTTAAGGGATTGGAAGTCTCGAAGTCTTCTCTCCCCTTTTTTGTCGTAAATATCCTATTCGGAGTGTCCGATAGGACGCTATAGTGATCATGGCAGCCTAAATATTAAGGTCATTCAACTCTCGCTTTCTTCACAATCTGGTCACCGAGGCGATCACTCTGGCCTTCACCACTTCTCTTTTTATTTTGAATGGAACTACTCTTCTTGTCTTCGCTTTCTTCACAATCCTGATGCTGGTGAACATTTCTGGGTGTAACAACCTCACCTTACCTTTATGCACCGCGAGCTTGTGCTTGTGCTAGCACTTTGATTGCTCTAACCAATTCTCCCATCATATTTTCCAGCCTTTCCTAACACTGATGCTAGGTTTGTGCTCCATCGATGCCATTAACAATAGTGGCAGGTTGATAAGAGTCGACTAGGGGCAAACTAATAGCAACACCTATAATAGGAGTAGTGGAGGAGTCTATCGTAGATACATGACCTTCCAGTTAATCAACCAAGGCATTTGAAGCTCTAGTAGCTCTTCCTCTCACCATTGAAACTGCACAGGAAATCAACTAGAATATGGGATATCAATCAGAAAATAAATGAGTCCCCATAGATAGTGCCAAAATGTTGACAGTGAAATTTGGCTCAGTCCAAATCTAACTAACTAGAAGAGTTCTAAGGACTTAAGCTACAATCCGGTTGTGCAAGTAAGGAATGAAGGAATGGAGAGGAAGAATAATAACTGCACAAAAGGATTTTTAACGTGATTTAACTAGAATCGGGTGGCACCAATCCCTACATTCATGATAACTTTTATTACTCTGGTGAAAGTCTGGCAGAGTTACAGTATATATTTCAGCTTACTTTACAATAATCTCTCTCCTCTTATTTATAATGGCTGTGAGGTTACAAATTTAATTTCATAATTTATATTTCTGTTGCATTAAATAATAAATATATAAGATAGCCTAGACTACTACAAAATGGCTTCTGTAGGTTGCTTTCTGTGAATGGGCCCTATAGGCTGCTTCTTACAAACTAAACCCACAAGTCAAGTCTAAATAGGTGCCTGTTTCGGGTTTACCCTCAGTGACCCTTAGCAGGGTGAGATGTTGTGTCTGTGATATGAGATTCTTGATCTAAAGTCACTATTAGCCTTCGGTTAGTGAGATCAAACTTGCAAGCTCGCTTTTGGCGATGCGAGCTTGTGCAAGGCGAATTGTTGGCCTACACGGGCGAGGGCTTATTCCTTTAGTAAGCTGGGGCTTTTAGCTCGTTATGTGCTTGTGTAACTAGCAATCTAATGAGCTTAGCTCTTTTCTCATTTGGACTCGTCTGCTGCTGGGCCCATGCCAGCCTATTTCGTGTAATACCAAAAAATGCCCATAACAAATACCTTACTCCCAATTTTTTTTATACATAGGCTAATTGGATGCTTTATGTTAGAGGTTTAGGTCACATTTTGTCCCTTGACCCTCAAATGGATCCATATCTTCGGTCAGTAGGATTCTATGATGTTTTAGGAATCAGACATATAAATGTTAATTAGCCTCTCATCAATGCACTTGTAGAGAGATGTCAGCCAAAGACATATACATTTCACATATCACAGGGATAAATGATAGTCATATTACAAGATGTAAAAGTCCAATTTGGACTCCTTATGGATGGTGAAGTAGTGATTGGCGTGACTCAATTGTTATGGTATAGAGTGTGTAAGATATTGTTGGGTGATGTTCCACTAAATGAGCTTTGTTTCATTTGTGGCCAAAAGCTTATCCTAACATGGTTACAAGAATGGTTTGATGCTTTCCTGGATAATGCCAATAAGCAGATAATGCAACAATATACACACACCTATGTATTGAGACTATTAGGTGCAATATTATGTAATAACAAGTTGGCCCATTGTATGCATTTGATATTTTTGTCCCTGTTAGCTGATTTACAAGGCATAAAGAGATATAGTTGGGGGTCCTGCGGTCCTGTCATAGACTTATAGAAAATTATGCAAGGCATCCAAGGTAAAGTGTAATGACATTTCTGGATACATGTTGCTAGTCTAGATATGGGCTTGAGATATATTCCCAAGCATGGCACCAATTAGGAGAGATTTGTTGGATCTTGACCAATAAGAGTTAATGCCTTTAGCTTTCAGATGGTGCAATGCTCAGGACACAACAATAACTCCAAGCCACGTGTTAAGTGCATTTAAGGCTTCATTTTATCACTTAAAGTCGGACCAGGTATGAATAATTGACCTTATTACATTATTGTCATTTATTGTATGAATTTTAATTTCTATTTGTGGCATTGATTGTGACTATAGTTTATGATGATGGGTTGTCTAAAAACCTTACAGGGGTGATATGTTGGTGACATTGCCAGACTACTGTACAATGAGACAAGAGATCTAGTATTCGTAAGTGCCTCTAATATGTTTCTACATTGTTAAGTGGCATAATGCGGATAGAGTAATAAGGTAATTTGGTTTTCAATAATCTATACCCCATGACTCAAATGTGAATGGCACTCTGCACAAGTACACACTACAAGGTAAAGAATCTTAAGACTGGATCGTTAGATATGAACAGGGGATTCAACTTTGGAACAACCGACAACAATAAATCCCGCGTAAAGTGCCAACGTCTGAACCATTGCACTATAATAATAAGTACATGCGACAATATAGAATGGTGACAAGATGCTAGATTGCGCCAAGTGGTGCAATAGAGGATTTAGTGGTGTGAGTTGCTATGTTTAAACCAATTATATAGGTTGAATTAAGAGATAATATTTGATAATTTCCTTTTTTTACTTGTTTGACAAGCTGACCTGGGAATAGAGTTACAGCATATAGCCTTCGTCGATGTTAAGAGCAAATCATAAGCTAAGGTTAGACAAATCCACATTGACTTAGTGGATATTGCAGATGAGCATTAGAGATTCGAAGCTCTACATACTCATATCTCACCTCCATTGTTTGATGTTCAAAGGGTAGCAATTCATGTCGATCCAATTGCTAAAGGTAGACGTGCTCGTAAAAGATGCCAATGAAATGAGGAGCGTGCAGATGATATGGGACTTTCAAACATTGCAATTGCTCAGGAACATGATGAAGCAGGCACATCATACACACCACATGCTCCTTCTTCATCACAACATATATATGAAGGGGAATATGCATTTGGTACAAAATCATATGGTGAGGAGGCCCGTCGTGTGTACCACAGCCCCCCGATCCATCACCATATGTGTGTGGCAGACAGCTTTTCCATAGGTTTCCACAACCACCTTTGCTTTCATCACTAGGAAAAGGCTCAGACATGTTTTTGGGTTAGTCAAGTTTCTCCCCTTTATCTCATAACATTAAATTTGGTGTACAACCAATAACTCCATTTTCAACGTACGCTTATATGATAGTAACCAAGCCTCTAGCTGACCCTCCACATCTAACTAGAGTGCAACCCAGTCATTGAGCTCACAGTGCAAGAGTTCATTACAGCATAGGTGGATGTGTGATTGGACATGTAGGACAACAAAAATGTCCACCCTTACAATAGCAACAAAAGCATCAATACAACTTTGATTCAGACTAGTGTGAATGTTATTCTCTGCTAAATTATCTGTAAATGTTGTTATTTACAAATGTCATTGTTTGTAAATGTTATTGTTAGATATTATGTTATTCCATTCATTTATGTTGTGACTTATTATGACTACATTGATTGATTATATATGTCTTCTAATATAATTCATGCATAATAACTAATAGATAACATGCATCCATTTCTAGACTTAAAATAAAATCAATAGTAATAAAGTGTTCCAATGACACATTGCATTTTAATGACACGCCAAATAAGAAGATCACATTCTTTATAAGCATTACCAAGGCTATTGTAATACATGTGTGAAGAGATATGTATGGTGCAACTAATGAAATTGGACATTAAAATACTTATAACAGAAGAAATTACATTGCAACCAACCATTGTTTAAATAACAAATTGTTACATTTCAAGAAAATAAATACAATAGTTTGTTATAGTGAATTTACAATGACTATAACTACCTAATGAAATCAGATATGAAAATAATTACAATGGAAGGAAATACATAGCAACCAGTTTTTAAGTAAGGAATTATTATATTTCATGTCTAATGCCTAGAGCTCTCTTCAACCGTGGCAACATGATTGGGATAACACTTATGATTGTGGCCAGCATAATGACACAAACTACACCTTTGTCTTTCTCCCCTTTGTCACAATCCGATCCTCGGGCATGTGACCAGCGTAGCAGGTCTCCCGTAGGAAACCTACTACAAGCCTAACAATGCATATATCACACCAATGCATAAATTACTTTAACAAACAAATATAAATACTAAAATCTCTACCAAAAATTTGGCAGAGTTCCCTCTGTTTTTCGGACACCTGACTATACGGTCTTCACAGAAAAATATCAAAGGCTACATGCCTATTAGATCCTATACCATGTTACACAATACATATATTTTATTCAGTGGTCCAAACTAGACATTACACAACCTACTGGGCATCCAGGACTCAAACATATGCATAATGCTTTCCTATCCAACTGTCAAACCATTTTACCATTTTATATCTTTTTATCTCCGCAGAAGGTGGGGCCACCTGGTTAATGGCCTGATCCTGAATCGAGATAACATTGGGAAGTAACAAGAATGTTTTCTGACTTTGAAAAACATAGAAAGAAGAGTAGTGAGTTTCAATAAAATTTAGTGAGTAAATAATCCCCTCAAAACCATTTATTGCATATAAAACAAATTTAATACCATTTATAGTCATAGAAACCAACTTACCCGTTTAATTATCTTTATCTTAATTCAAATTTAGAAAATCAACATTTTGTAAGAAAATCAAATATCAGAAAATACATTTTCCAATATCATAAAGCAAATATCAAGATAAGTCTTTATGAAAGATAAAATCAATGTAGCATAGGCATGATAGAAAACAATGTTTTTTAAAAGTTTTATTGAATATCAGTATAGCAAATGGTCCACTAGTTTCTCACAAGTAAACTTCCGAAGGTAACCGTCTTGTAATCCTACTGTGGGTCATCCAGCACATCTGTCGGTGCCCATGAACGTATCCTGTCATAAGCCATCTAACATGTCTACTAGACGCTCATGCCATATCTTCTACTATCTCTCCTCAACTCCTGCACGGGTAAACATATACTCACAAGTGCACTTGCAGGTTACCAACCATTTACCAATGAATCCAGCACTTTAAATCGTTTAGCTAAAATCATCACGTAACAATTTCCTCAAAGTCATCAAGTAATATATATTCCTCAACATAATAACATTTCCAAAACTAAATATTTGAACATTTATTTCTGGGTAAACCATATTATCAAAATATTTAAAAACCAACTAAAACATTTTCATTCTCAAACATCACATAATACTCATTTTCGTCGAATCCAATAATTCAAAATATAGAAATACATACTCATCAATTCTCATAATAACATAATAGAATTACGTACTTATGCAACATATGAATAAATTTGACAAATCATG
>JANHAO010026218.1:0-11146 GCA_026873985.1 Saraca asoca | reverse complement strand
CCTTGTTTTATCTTCTTTATTTATTTTTTAATTCTTGCTAACTTTCTACAATTTAATTTCATTATTTTTAAACTGTTAACAATACCTATGGATTTTCCTGCAAATATTAAATCTACAGGAAAAATATATCCGTAGGAAAAATACCTGTGGATTTGTAATTCACAAAAAATTACTTGTGGATTCCAAATCCGTAGGAAAAATTACATGTGGATTCGAAATCAACAGGAAAAATACCTACTTATGGATTTGAAATCCATAGGAAAAATACCTGTGGATTCCGAATCTGCAAGAATTTTCTGCGAAAAATATCCACAGGAAAAATCCACAGGCATTTCACGATTTTCTAGTAGTGTTCTGGGTACCACAAATGAAAGTGTAATTCTCGATTTGTAGGTATATGGAGACACAAAAGCAATCTATAGTTCTTGGATAGTGGATGTTCATAACATATGATAGGAAACAAGGATAAGTTCATTTCTCCCACATACATAACAGGAGGTAAAGTTACTTTTGGTGATGATGGTAAGGGTAAAGTTAAGGGAATCAATAAGGTTGGCAAACTGCCTAATTGTTTTATAGATGATGTTTTGTTTGTAGATGGCCTTAAGGATAATCTACTTAGTATTAGCCAGTTTTGTGACAAGGGAAATCAAGTAATCTTTAATTTTAATAAATGCTTAGTCATAAACAACAATGACAACTAGCTTAAGCTAGTAGATAGTAGGATTAACAACATCTATATGATAGATCTAGACTTAGAATCGAACTTAGATTCCACTTGTTTGATTAGCATAAATGATAACTCATGGATTTGGCATAAAAGACTTAGACATACTTGCATGGATATCATTGGAAAAATATCTAAAAAGGACCTAATGTTGGGACTGCCAAAGTTGAATTACACCAAGGATAGGATATGTGATGCATGCCAAAAAAGGAAGCAAATAAAGTCCTCATTTAAATCTAAAAACATTATTTCAACTACAAAATCTCTTGATTTACTTCACATGGACTTGATTGATCCATCTAGAATCAAAAGTTATGGAGGAAACCTCTATATTCTTGTGATTGTAGATGATTATTCAAGAGTTACATGGACCCTATTTTTATCTCCCAAAAGTGATACATTTGAAGCTTTTAAAAGGCTGGCAAATGTAATTCAAAACTAAAAAGGATATTTCATTTTAAATATCAGAAGTGATCATGGATGAGAGTTTAAAAACAAGGACTTTATTGGTTTCTGTGAGGTAAATGATATAAATCATAGCTTCTTAGCACCTAGAACCCCTCAACAAAATGGTGTTGTTAAGAGGAAAAACAGATGCTTAGAAAAGATAGCTAGAACCATATTAACAAAAAGTCCCCTTCCAAAAAAATTTTGGGTTGATACAATAAACATTGCATGCTATTTATTAAATAGAGTTCTAATCAAACCTATTTTTTTTTTAAAAAAAAAAAACCCTATGAACTCTATTATGGAAGGAAGCCTAACATATCACACCTTTATGTTTTTGGTTGTAAGTGCTTTGTTCACAACAATGGCAAAGATAACTTAGATAAATTTGATGAAGGAATTTTTATTAGATATTCTTCATCTAGTAAAGCCTTTTGTATCTTTAACAATAGGACTTTGAAGATTGAAGAATCTATACATGTTGTTTTTTATGAATCTCCCTTAAGTGTTGACAAATACATAGAGGAAGAGAATAAGTAGGAAAATCCACTATTCTCTATTAACGGTGAAATTTGGTTCTAGGCAAACTTTAGTCAACCAAGATCAGTCCTTGAACCCTAAGTTATTTTTCAATTAATGAGATGAGAAATGAAGATGGTAGAGAGGAAGAATGGCTATGGTAGACAGTGTTTTTATGTGGTTCAGTTAAATCCAAATGGCACCGGATCCTACGTCCATAGTGTAATTTTTATTAGTTTCAAAGAAAAGTTTACAAGGCTTTTTCTTGGCTATCTCGACCTCTCTTCCCTCTTTTATAATGATTTCCTATTTTCTATTTATAGAGGAAGAAAGGTTAGAAGCAATGATTATAAGTTGCAATTTTGTTACATCAAATAATAAATGCAAAAGATAGAAAAACTCCTGCAATTTAGCTGTTACAGGCTGCTTTCTATGGGGCAGGCCCTTTTGGTTGGCTAAAATTCAAACTTGACGCAAACTTGTCTAGAGTTCCATCTCAGAAAACTTCTGGCCAAGGCTGTGCCTCCTTTTCATGAGTTCACATTTGTTACTTTAGCGAGGACGAGCCCGCCTTCATCAAAGCAAGCTCTTGTAGGAACGAACTAATGAGCATGCAAGCTGGGACCTCACGCTCTTATCCTCAGTGAGTTGAACGTCCTTTGGACTTAACTTCTATCGAGACTTCAGCCTGCTTAGGCAAGACTGATTTTTGCCCATAACATAAGCCCCCCAACTCTCAGTTCACTTTGCGGACTAGGAGTTGTAATTTATGCTGTTTTAGTCAATGTACTTGCTCTACCGTGTTGCCATTTTGGGCTTTCAATCTTTCATTTCATCTAGCTTCAGCCATACTTCTTTTTCTGACCTTACTTTCCAGCCATTGGTGTGGCAATCTATTCTTTCTTAGGACCATTTGATCAAGTGCAGTCTTTTGTCCACTGGGTCATTCACTGAACCCAAACTAGTTTATAGAGCCTGAAAAGCTCTTTTTGTTTCTTCATGATCAGATGGATGTACTAGCTAAGCCTCTAAATATCTTTACTAGTTTGGCTTCTGGTGAAGCACCGAGGTGTGCATGCCCTACTACATTAGGCTTTAAGGCATGGATAGCCTACTGTACATAGTTCCTGTGGATAGCTCTTTATGCTAGCCATGGGGGAGACTTTGTGCAAACCTTGAATTACTTCTTCATGACCTTGTTATGATTTCCAGCCTTTCCAGCCAGACTCTTGGTGCCTTTTTGAATTGCATTGGGTCTGGTCTAGAAGGAACCACTAGCTAATGAGGGATGAGCAGGAGCAGTCAGGCTTGCAAATCTTCTTGCTAGTGGGAGTCCATCTCCCGGCAATTGGCTTTCTGCTTTTAACGACAACTTTAAGCTCTTTTGGCTTTTGTTTCTATATTTCCCTCCTCTAATGTAAATTTAACCTCGTTAAATGAGGCCTTTAGTGAATGAGCTTCTCTATATAGCCCTTAAATGTTGTATTGGATGCTTTCATCCACTTCTGATGATGATGTATTTTGTCACAAATTAATGAAATGCTTGTTTGGCCAATCGACCACAACTTTGGTGTAATGAACTTTAGCATACGGTTGCCTTGATCATCAATAAGTAGGATTTAGACAGGTCGCATGCGAGCAGCACCTAGAAGGATCTCGCTAGCGAGTTGAGAGTATTCATTCACATGAGAGCTGCAATGAGTGCATAACATCTTTGCACTTGTGTGAACTTTTCAAGCGCTTTGTAATGCCTTTGCACCTTAGTGAGATGATAGCTCTTCACTAGATGAGATCACTTTATCTATATTCAATAATCCGTACCACAGTAATCCCGTTGCTCAGTCTTACAGTAATCTTATTGCTCAGTGAGGCACCAATCTCGTTGCTTAGTCTTGCAGCAATCTTATTGCTCAGTGAGACAGTAATCTTATTGCTCAGCCTCACAGCAATCTTGTTGCTCAGTGGCCGCTGTAGAATTTGTCCGTACTAACAATCTCGTTACTCAGTCTCATGAAAATCTCGTTACTCAGTGAAGTAGGGTCGTCTCACCCTTGATTTCGTTTTTGTTTCTTGTTGTCACGAGGTAGGCTCCAAGGCCGTCTCATCCTCGGACGACTTTTAGTTTTTTGTTACGAGGTAGGTTTGAAGGCCGTCTCACCCTTGGTTTCATTTTTGTTTCTTGTTGTCGTGAGGTAGACTCCAGAGTCGTCTCATTCTTGAACGAGTTTTAGTTTTCATTTACGAGGTAGGCTCAAAAGCTATTTCACTCTGACAAAGAATACAAGATAAGATCAATTTTTTTTCTTTAATATATGGGTTAGATTATTCCTCTACGTCTTGCTCGCTATTTCCTCCTTCAACTCGTCGTTTCCTCTGCTCGACAACCCTATTAAAAAATGAAATAAAAAAGAAAAAAATTAAAAAATTTTAGCAAAAAATTTACAAAAATAAAAAAAGTTAAAAAAATAAAAAAATTGAGGAATGTTTTGTTATTTTTTTTATTGAAATTATAGTCAATATATAATATAATTAATTGTAACATATAATCTAATTATTTTACACAAACTTTATTTCTTCCTTTTTTATTTTTTAAAATTTTTGGAAAATTTTTTTTCTTTTTTATTTTCTCTTTTTAAAAAAAAAATAAAAAAAAAATAGCAACAGGGGGTATTTTGATGTTTCCTCAAACATCAAGGGGAAAATGATAGAATTTTCAAAGGTTAAGGAGGAAAATGATAATAGCTCAAAAAGTAAGAGCTATTTTGATATTTTCTCAAACATTAAGGGCGGAAATGATAATATTTCAAATTCCAATGGAGAAAATAGAAATAACTCTAAAAAAATATTTCCATAATTCACATCTCTCCTTTCTTTTCAGAATAAAATCTAAATTACTCAAAATAACTTATAATTTATAAAGTAAAACTAGATTATAACTTATAAACTAAGCTATTTCTGCCAACCACCCCTTAATAATCTGTTAGTAGTTTCATTATATAATGGCACCTAATGGGTTTGATCTACTGAGCTAACTCCTAATGATATACTACTATAGCCAAAAGAAAGAATATGATGAACCATTGTAAAAGGTTGCAACAATATAAATTCAAACAAATTGTTCTTAACAAGTGTTGTAGGGGAAATTCGACACTATGAAGTGAATCAGCAAAAGCTTAAGTCTAGCAAAAGGGACAAGCTCATCAAATCACGAGGTCACTACACAAGGAAGTCTACCTCACTAAAGATCCGATCTAGCTCACTGAACAAGCTTGAGGTCGTGAACTAGTATCAGTCTCAGCGCATGAGCTCAAGTTCGCTAAAACACAGCTTGCCCAGCTAGAAGTCCATAGAGGTCGAGCATAAGGCCAATAGGCAACTTGCACCGTCATTTTTCAAAATACAACTATCAGACTCCACACGCAGAAAGTAACCTCCAAAAGCCAATTTTTTAGTGCTCTAGGCAGTCTTATACATTTAATGTTTGATATAACAGATATATGGTTTATTTAATTCCATTTGTACTCCTCCATGCTTCTATAAATGGGGGCTAGAATCATTGTAAAAAAAGAGAGAATATTAGCAAAAACTCTGTTAAAATAGAGAGGCCAAAAACCATAGCCAAAACTCTGTAAAAACTCTTTCAGATTAATAAAACATTTTCATGGACATAGGGTCCCGTGCTGCCTGAATTTAGCCGAACCACGTTAAACTCTCATGCCTCAACCTTCCTTCTCCTTCCTCCAGCTGTCTCTCATCGCTTACCACCCTAACAACTGGGAAGCAGCTTGGGTCTTGAAAGAACCCCTTCTATTGGCCGGATTTAGGTGTAACTGAAATCTACCGTCAATATTTTGGCACGTCCGTTGGGATCCATCTGTGTATTGGTTGATCTTTTATTTTCTATTTAATCCTTTGTGCAGTTACAATAGCTAGAGGGAGAACCACAAGAACTTTAAACGCTCAAGTTAACCCACCGCAAGGTCACGTGTCTTCAACAGCTCCTATTATAGGTGCCACTACTTTTTCGCCCCCAGCTAGCTCCTTTCAACCTACTACTGTCGCAAATGGGAGTGAAGGAATCTAAGTCTAGCTTCAATGCCAGGAGAATCTAGAAAATATGATGGAATAGCTGACTAAGGCGCTCACAGTGTTAGCACAAAGCTAGGCTTAGGGCTTGCAAAGGCAGGTCGAAATCATCACACCTGGAAATGATTACTTACATCACCAAGCCAGATATTCGGGTAGAGTTGGTGAAGAGCACATTCTAGGTCATTGCAGTCGCAACTAGGAGAATCAATGGTCTCTAGTACAATACCCAATTGTAGAAGAGTTGCTTTAGAGGGTGAATAAATTCGAAGAGCATCTTCGAACTCTGGATAACCAAGTAAAGTGAGGTCGCCATTCATAAAAGAGATTGAAGTGCAACCCCTTCCCCCCAAGGTACAAAGTCCCCTCAATTCCACTCTATGATGGGGATAGAGACTTGTATGATCATCTAGAAACATTTAATGTCCAGATAGCTCTCATGACGATTAATCCCCTCGTGAAATGCCTTGTCTTCCCAACAACACTGGGGGGCTTACCTCTGACGTGGTTCAAAAGTCTCCCAGCTCGTAGCATAGGTAGCTGGGAAGAGTGTTAAAAGAAATTCATCGATCAGTATCGAGCATTGAAAGGACAACTCTCTGCACCTTGACATCTCGTTACGATTTTCCAATGAAAAGAAGAATCATTGACGGACTACATCTTTCGATTTAGACATGAGGTCAATAATGTACAACATCCTTCAGAAGAAACCATTTTGGCAACGATCTCTGTGGGACTTTGCAAAGATGGAAAGCTATACAGAAGCATATATAAGCCACCAGTGAAGGATCTTGGGGATTTCTATGGGTGATTTGTGAGGCAAGTCAGATGGGATAAAACTTTCAGTTCGAAGAGGTCTGATACAAGCAACTTAGATAAGAATAAAAGGAGAAGTAGCCACAAAGAAGGAAAGGATGGTTCCAATCTTCAAATCCTCAAGACGAGCAAGGATAAGCAGCCTCGATACCAAGGTCGCCACAAGTTACAGCGTTCTATCTAACACTCAAGACAAGATATTCCTGGCAGAGTGAGATAGAGAAGATTTTGAAAAGCCCAAGTCTTGATGGACTCTTAGTCGGCTCAGAAATACAGATAAATTTTGCACCTACTACAACGAGGTCAGGCACAACACCTCAAAATGTTGGGCATTGAAGGATATGATAAAAGACCTCATTAAAAGAGGCCGCATGTAAGGGCATGTGGTGTGACCTGCAGAGCAGCAATCTCAGCATCCCCAGTGAGATCCTAACCAAGAGCAAGGAGCCTCAATTTGGATTATATATTGACAATGTGCTTTACTTTCTTTATTTACTTATTTATTGTCTTTATCAAGTAGAACCTTGTTTTGCTAATTATAATAAATTAGTTTACAAGCATAGCTATGTGCTCGCTGAAATGCAAAGATGCTCACAATACTCAACGACTAGCGTAACTGCGTTCTCACTGAGGCGTGGAGGCCCTCACAATACTTAATACTAGTGTAGCTATGTGCTCACTAAGGCATGAAGGTGCTAAAATTAACCTGAATATTTGTTTAAAGCAACAAGAATCCTATGATTCATAGCTCTCATGCGACCTAATATTCATAGCTCACATGCAATCTCTCTGAATAAAACTCATTACCTGCTCAAGGCACAAAATGCCTAGATTCGTTGAGAAGAATATGACCAATCTGCCATCAGAATATTTCATTCAGCTATCATGCAATAATTCAAGAGTTACAAAAGAAGTTTGCTTTCTTAAAACCTCATCTAACGAGATAAGTTAACATCAGGAGACCCAAAGTACAAGATCAAAAGCAAAAAAGCCTAGAGCTATTATTTTCACAAGAAAGCAAAAAGCCAGCTATCAGGAGATAAACTCCTACTAATAGGGAGACCAGCAAGCTTGATTGCTCATGCTTTTGTCCCTCCTCAGCTAGTGGCTCTTTTAAACCTAGAGCAATTCAAAAAGTGCCAAGAGTCTAGTTGGCAAGGTTGAAATTCACGACAAGATCATGAGAAAATAATCTAAGATCTACACAAGACTCCCCCCCAGCTAGCATAAGGAGCTATCCACGAGGAGTTGCATGCAGTAGGCCATTCACATGTCGTGATCTTCTACAGTAGGCCATACACGCCTCAAAAAGCTTAACTGAAAGTCATGCTATCAGAAACATGGGGAGCTTAACTTTAACACCCATTGGAGCACTCTACTGAGAAACTTGAAGGGCTTCACAAGCTTTATATAGACCAGTTGGGTCCACTAAAAGACCCAAAGGGTAATTAGCTACCCTTGTATCGGACCTTCTGAAAGGAATGGGATTACCACACTAATGGCTGGGATTTATGCTCAGAAAGAAGTATGACCTGATTCGGTTGAAGTGAAAGATTTAAGTTTGAAGTGACTACACAATGGACTGAACGTTGAAGACTTTGATTGCCAAAGAAGACCCTTCCAGAAAGAATTACAACTCCTAGTCTGCAAAGTGAATTGAGAGTTAGGGGCTAATGTTGTAAGGGAAATTCAGCACTATGAAGTGGGTCAGCAAAAGCCCCAAGTCTAGAAAAATGGACGAGCTCGCCAAACCACGAGATCACTACACAAGGAACTCCAGCTCGCTAAAGATCTGAGCTAGCTTGCTGAACGAGCTTGAGGTCATGAACCAGTAACAGTCTCAGCACACAAGCTCAAGTTCACTAGGACGTAGCTTACCTAGCTAGAAATCCATCGAGGTCGAGTATAAGGCCAATAGACAACTTGCACCGCCATTTTGCAAAATACAATCATCAGGCCCCACAAGCAAAAAGCAACCTACAGAAGCCAGTTTTTCAATGCTCTAGGCAATCTTGTATATTTGATGTTTGATGTAACAGATGTACAATTTATGTAATTCCATTTGTACCCCTCCATGCTTTTATAAATGGAGGGTTAGAATCATTGTAAAAAAAAAGAGAAGAAAATAGTAGCAGAAACTCTACTAAACTAAAGAGGCCAAAAACCATAGCTAAAGCTCTGTAAAAACTCTTCCAAATTAATAAAATATCTTCGTGGACGTGTCGCCTCGATTTAGCTGAATCATATTAAACTTTTGTGCCTCAACCTTCCTCTTCTTTCTTGCTACCATCTCTCATCCCTCACCACCCCAACAACCGGAAAGCAATTTAGGTCCTGAAAGAACCCCTTCCGTTAGCCGGATTTAGGTGTAACTAAAATCTATTATCAACAAAAGCATAAGAAAAAAACTCTAAACTGTTACAATTAATGCTTTATAATTTAAAAGGCATTAGCACATAAATATAAAAAATGTTTGGTTGAATTATTTTATTATTCTCTGTAATTTCATTTCATTTATAATTAGGTCTATATAACTTAAAAGTTTTAAATTAGATTCTTATCATTATTTTTTATTTTTAATTAGATATTTACTCTTATTTTCTTGTTAAATTTTGTTAATATTAATCCGCATAAATAATGATTTATTAGCAGTTTATGAAATGAGAAACAAAAGACCCATCATTTTGCTCTAAAAATGAAATAAATTCACAAAATATCATAAGTTTATCTAAATTATTTGTTATTTAAATATAAATATGAATTATATAGAAACTTTACATTAATAATCATTGAACTACAACAAAAAAGTGTTGTCCATCCACGTCAATTGTTAATAAAATTTAACCAAAAAATGATAAAAAGTATCCAATAAAAAATGAAAAATAAATATAAAGATTTAATTTAAAATTTTTAAATTACGAGCAGCTGATTGAAAATTAAGTGAAGTTATAGGAAACAAAAAAGTAAATTAACCAAAATGTTACTAGCATATCTTATGTAGATTTTACTCAAACTGTCTAAGGTTTTGAACTAATAAAATCCTCAGGCTTCGAACTCTCAATTTTCAACGCGCAAACTCATAAAACTCATAAGGTAATTTTGGATTTTTATTTATTGGTTTTTTTCATTTTAGTGGGATTTGGGATTCAGGTCATTATCTCTTACAAGAGAAAGAAAAAGAATTTGGGAAGGAAATAACAGATGAGAAGTAAATATGAAAATCTATTAATTTTTTGGATGACGATAAGTTCTATGCTAATTAAAACTATACAGATGGATAATTTATCAATTTTTAAATCGCTAATAAATAAAATGAAATAGTTGTAAGTAACACGTATATAAATTGTAATTTAACTTATTTTAAAACAAAATTAGTAATCGTACAAGTTTTCTATCAAAACTTCTTAGTAAGAAAGATGATTTATGTATGGATACTTTAGTAAGAAAGGTCGAGTTATTAGAGGAAAGTTTGTTTAAAAAATCTTAGATAAAGACCATGGAAAACATTGGAAAAATCATTAAAAAAAATCTCAAATTACATTGTTTTATAGAAGATATGGTCTTTGATAAAATAAAACATGATGACACTTTCATCTATAAAGTTGATTTTATCTAATGTGGCAAATTTTGGTTGTTGTTTTATGTGCACAATATCAATACCTGGTAGTTTAATCTGCTAGAGCATTAAGTGTACGTTGTAAACTCCCTCGTACACATTCAAAGCTTATATAGAAGTGAAGTTATGAACAGATAGTATAATAAAGTTTTCCCTTTGACTAACACCTATAATTTTTAGTTTCTTCACAAACATTTGATCTTTAACAATATTTTCTTTATAAGCATAATATTGGTTTTTGACAGTCCAGCTGTTAAATGTATCTTGTGAAATCTCTTATGTTCATTCACTAGATGTATAATAGCAAAGCTTTGTACCATTAATATAAGAAAATAAAATTACACTCTTAACTATCAATTATTACTTTTAGCCAAGCGGTAAGTTCTGGGTAACTAACATACATCTTTGTTCAAAGCTTTAAAATTTTTCTCATCTTTTTTATTGTTGGGAAGTGGAGATTCTGATTATGACATATTCATTTGAATTTACCCTATTGCAATCTTTTGGTTAACATATTTTACTAAATTTCAGGCCCTCTGGAGTTGTGATATGATACTAGCATTGCTTTTCAAGTTCCACAATGTTTTCAGCTGCTAATGCACATGAGAATATAAAATTATGTAGGTATAATTTCAAAGCCTGTCCAAACTCGAGAAGCAGCCATGGTATTTGTTAGCCTAGCCAGCTAAACTACCTTTTGTTTTGATGAAGAAAACAATTTTGATCATATCATATTATATTTATAAGCTTTAATTGTTTGTTGAGTATGTACAGGTTCAAAGTTCATCAAAGATTGATCAAGAAATCTACATTAGTATTAGGTTTTTATTTGATTTTTATAAAATCTTTATAAGTGAATTTTTCACAATTTAGCTCCAATTATTTTTCTTAAAATGATTTTCAAAATGAGGTAATTTTTTAAACCACTTGAAGAA
>JANHAO010026217.1:0-11151 GCA_026873985.1 Saraca asoca | reverse complement strand
TTTGTGCTCTTAATCATCTTAGTTAGCCTAGAGAAATTATTGTTTGCTTATTTGGATTTTTACATTTAGTTTGTAAGAAATTCAATCCTTGTGGAGATGATACTCACTCACTCTATATTACTTGTTTGACTGCGTGCACTTGCGTATTTGAGTGACAAATTCATAACATAACTACTGGAGAGCTTTTTTTTGCATCGTGCCCCCAACCTATTTTTGTGAGCCCTAGGCTCGTGCCTAAGTTAATGCCCTAATCACCTCAGCTAACTCTCCTATCGTTTTCTCTAGTGCCTCATGACGCTAATGCTATGCATGTATACTATCAATGATATCAGGTTAGTGTGAGGCTACTGATGGCATGTTGGCAACAACACCTGCGATGAAGATGGCGGAAGTGTCTGCATGAAGAACTGGATCTTCTTGATGTTCCGTATGAGCATCTAGTTGGCCAACTGTAGCATTTGAACTTCTAGTGGTTCTTCCTCTAGCCATCAGAAAATAATGGTGAATGCAGTTTAGGGCCCTTCCTCTAGCGCCAACATGTTGACAGTAAAATCTGGTCAACTGAAGTTCTAAACCCTAAGTTACAAAATAAATGTAAAAAAAAAAGGAGAAAGAAAGAGAGGAAGAACAAGAAGACACCAGGAGTTTTTAACGTGGTTTAGCTAAAGTCAGTTTGACCCCTATGTCCATGGCTTTTATTACTCTTTATTGAGTATTTCATATATGATGATTGTTAATTATCCAATTATAATGATTTCATCCCCTTTTATAATGGTTAGGGAGTTACAGTTTGAATGTAAATCTATAGTAGATAAGTATTATAACTTGATTAGGATTATACAGTAGATCAGGATAGATAGTTATAATAGATTCTTGCCAGAATAGGAGACTGGACAAACTTTCCCGATTGCTAAGGACTCTTTCTATGAGTTGTGAGCTAGGCCCTGCTTTCATGACCTGAGGTTGCTGCTTGACTTGTGTTGACCAGTGATCTTGGCTTGTATTTTGTGACCTGGTATCATAGTCCAGTGGCCTCAATCCCAATGAGCTAGGCTCTCGTTAGCTGAGTTTGTCCATTAGGCTTTTACTAGTCCATTTATGCGGTACCTAAAATTACCCACAACATATGAAAGGAATTATACGATTTGGCAAAAATGGGAAATTAGCACCAAGGTATGTGGGGCCATTTAGAATTATCAAACATATGGGAGTTGTAGTGCACCAATTGGAATTACCGCTGAAATGCAATGAATCCATCCTATATTGCATGTCTCAATGTTAAGAAAATATGTTCTAGACAAGTCACATGTTATTAAAGAATATTCAATCCAATCAGATTCCAAGCAGACATATGAAGAGCAACCAGTAACTATTCTGGATTAACAAGTCTAAAAACTAAGATCTAGAGAAGTTTCGATGGTTAGGGTGAAGTGGGGACAACGAGATGAACAAGAAGTTACCTAGGAATCAAAAACTGATATGCGAGAAAAATATCCCCATTTATTTGGTAAGAGTTAACTATCATAATCATTTAAAATAAATTGCAATTTATAATGGTTGTGTCTTTCTAGATAAGTTACCATCACTATTTAGAATTTAAGGACGAATTCTTTTCATGGGAAAGAATTTGTAACATCCCAAAATTACCAAACTTAATTTAAAACTAAAATGGCTTTTCAAAAAAAAATTAAAAAGAATAATTAAAAAATTTTCAAAAATTTTGAAACTATAAATTTTGAGTTATGCCAAAAATAGTAGAAATTGATTTTTAGAAGTCCTTAAAAAATCAAAAAGGTAATCAAGAATGATCAAGGAACAAAATTAGTAATTTTAAAATTCAATTTCTAGAAAACTTTAAAAATTTGAAACAATGGTTATGGATATTAAATGAGTATAAAATCATTGCCATTATGAAGGGGATTAATTTAACTAATTTGTATTAAAATTTTGAGATTTTTAGAAATTGATAAGTGTGTTAAACTGGAGCTCAAAATGGAAGAAAGGAAAGAAATTATTCAAAAAGGAAATGGTCAGCTTGTAAATGGTGAGAAGTTGACTTTTTTCCCAAAATACCCCTCCCTCAACCGGCTTCCCTTCCCCTTTTCTTTGACTTCAGCCCAAAGGAAGTCACGCAGACTTCATCTCATCTTCCTTTACAAGTCTTCACTTTCTCTCTCTTTTCAGGTAAGCTTTTAATCTTGCTTGTTATTTTATAGATTTTTACTATTAAATCCTCTCTTCTTCCTTTTCATTTTGATATCAAAATCATGTTGATTCATTGAGTATGACTTGAGTTATGAATTTTTGAAATTTTCTATCACTATTTATGATACTGTTTAACCCATGAATTAATCCAATTTTTCTAATGTTTTGGAGCTCACATTTGTTATGTATAGCTTTATTCATGATATAAAAATCATAATTTAATCATATATGATTAATTAACGAGAGAAATCTATGGAAAAAGGATTATAAGCTAATGTGGTTTTATTTTTTATTTTGAAGAGCATAGAAGATTTTAGTGAAATAGTTGTAGTTTCTTATGTTAAAGCTGTTAAGGTGAGCAATACTTACCATTCTTATAAATTATGATGTGATTCTTGCTTAAAATCTATTAATTTGTGGTGAAAGTTAGTAAAAATGGGTTTTGCGATGATGTGAAGAAACTTGATGATTAAGTGGATTGTTAGAATGCTAATGAGTATGATGTTGAAATAGTTAAGTTTGTGTTTGTTTATGCTTCCAAAAATATGGGATAATAAGATCTTATAGTGTGTCTTGGTGTTAGAAATGGTTTCCCCTATTTTTTTGCTGATGCAAGTGAAATGACACCATTTTGAATCGAACCCTCAATCATGCTCATAGAAACCTAGTAGTTTTTCTTGATCAATTTGAATTAAATTTTGAACTAGAATTTTACGAGTTGAATTGACCAACCCTACTCTATTTTTCGATTCTGATTGCATTTGAAATTGGACTTCCTGAAAGTTTTTAAAATTTGGCAAGCAGACTTGCATTTTTAACTACATTTTCTTGAGTCAAATCAAGTCTTTTACAAACAAGTTTTCGATTCTGATCACAATCATACTCATTTTTCTTCAACGATTCTACTTTTGATTCTGATTCCACTTTCAGCAAAAATTCAATTTGTTTAGTCATATTTTCCCTACTTGAAACTTCACTCTATTTCTTTGACTTAAAACCATAGAAAGTCTAACTAAACATATATGGCAAATGTGATATCCTAAAGGTGTGGTTTATAAACTAACATTAATGAATATAATGGATGTACATATAATAATTTCTAAACAATGAGTGTAGAAGAGAATGCAAATATAAGTTGAGAAAGCATTGCAATGGTTATGAATGACTATGATTATGGACAGGGCATATTGTGAACTTATCATTGTTGTTGAAATTATAATCACTACAATGAATGATTATATGATGCAAATCTTGATATGTATGTGAGACATGAAATGATACACAATTTCATGAATGATGATCAAATATGTTGATATGAAAGTGATAAGATATTCATCATAAGAATGGAATGATTGAATACCTAGCAGTCTTTAAGGCTTGATATGAGAATGATGGGCTATGGCAGAAATTATGAACTGGATCCTAGATTTGCATGTTCCAATACGACAAAGGGGTATAAAGTGGGTGATGGAGGGAAAAGGCTAGATTTGTGAAGGATAAGGTAGGATTGGAATAACAATGAGGGTTATAATTGAATTATAACTGTGCACTGCATGATTTATATTATTTTTACATGAAATGTTGAAATGTGATATCATGGAATTGATATACATAATGAATTCGAAACATTGACATATGGCTATGAGAGCCAAAATTGGCCTAAAGTGGCCTAATGTACTGAGAAATGCATAATGTGAATTACCTCAATAGTAAGTCTTTGAATACCCTATAATCCTTTATGAAAAGAATATAAATACCAGCTATTTGGTGATGATATGTATACATGTGTATGAATGTATGGCTTTTATTTTGCGATGAATTCATATGTCTAGTACGCATCTATCTCACTGAGCCCCAGACTCATTATTTAATGGATTGTTTTTCATATACTCAAGAATTAGTAGCCAATCCCTCTACTAACAAGTAAGATGGATAATCAACTAATGGAAAATACAATTGATACCTTTACCACCACAATTGATAGTCCCGTAGGTGCATATGAAGTCAAGATCCATTATATAATAATTGTGAATATGGCTGGCTGTGAAGTATTTCATGAAGTTGAGATCATTCCTCTACAACCCTCTAATGTACTATTAATGATGGATACGAGTTGGTTTGATCCCTAAGGGATCTACCATATGCTTTTTTTTAACATCTTTTGAAAATGTAAATAGCACGGCCATCAAGACCTTAGGGATGGAGTCAGTCTAAACTATACATTTGGATCCATGTATGTTATAGGTTAAACTAACTTTAATTTTGTTTCATCCCTAAAGAAATTTTGTAGATGAATGTTCAAGAAAGCTAGCCTGGGAGCTATAGTTGTATTTTGAAAAGTTTGTGTAAAAGTAAAACTCCAGTGTCAATAAGTCATGTGCCTTAAATGGGCAATGGCTCTCTACAATATGCAAGTTTTAGTATGTGTGTGTATGTATATCTTAACATTTCATGATCATGTGTGTTCTCTTCTCTTTCTTATTCATTCAATTTGAGTCTTTTGAATGATAACAAAATTCAACATGTTATGAATAAAATGAATTAGTAGAATTGAGATATAGGCTGGTGATTATCAATGAAAGGATTGAAATTCACACTAGTCATGACCAAGGTTTTAGGTCATGATACTTACATATACCTAAACCCAATTGATTAATAGAGGCATCAGAAACTTATAGACAAGGAAAGAAACATTGATATATAAACAAGTTTTTATAATGTATAGAGGTACTACCTAACCATGGTGCACGCTCATTTAAACTTTCATTCAACAAGTATTTAATAGACATACACTCCTAAAGGACCTTCTATTGTGGTGATGTTTACATCAGCAATAACTTCCATGGAGTCTTTGCCCATCCTTACTTTTCAGAGGTAGGTTAACAATAAATTCTTAAGAATCTGAAAAAATTTAATCTACAGAAGAGTGAGTCTGGGGTTCAGTGAGATAAATCTATACCTAACTCATGAATTTATCAACATTTAGCCATACATATCTATATCATATTATCAAAATTAACAAACACCTCATAAAGACCCAAGGAATTAACCTCTAAGTAATATCATAATACATTATAATTACCATACTATAAAGAAACATGATTTTCTCGTGGCCTCAAGCCATCCTTATTAATCATTATATGTTCAAATCACAATACCATATCATATTCTAGCATTTCACAGGAATCAGTATTCACATGATTTTAAAAATTACTCATTCAAGACTTCTCATCTGTTATATTCAATGTAACTGCATTTCATGCAAGTTTAGACCCAAGGAAATAAAATAGTTCTTAGAGAGAAAGAAGTTTGAACTGAAAAGAGTGAAAAAAATTTGTAGGTAGATTAGAATCGCATACAGAATTAGGTTTGAAATTGGAGCAAAATCCCGATCAAAATCGTTGAAGAAATTCAAGTAGAATTGAGGGAATTTAATTGAAAATATGAGTTTGCTCATCAAATTTTAAAAACTATCGAGAAGTCCAAATTTAAACATGATCTAAATTGTGATTGAAATCAAAAAATAGAGTAAGTAATATCGATTCAAATCGTAAGAAATTTAATTCAAAATTTGATTTAAATCATAAGAACAAAAGTGCTAGGTTTTTACTAGCATGATTGTGGGTTTAGTTCAATAAGCTGTGATTTGACTCACACAAGCAAGTTTTGCATGAAAATAGTTAAAAAAAACATGGTAAACAACTTTTTATTCAACATTCTACTATAAGTTCTCATTTTAACATGTTTTGATAGTTTAAATATGCATATAACTTAATTATTTCTATAGCAAACCAATCCACCTATCAATAGATCCATTCAACCTCAAATTTGGCCACACAATCACTAAAAACTCATTTTATCCACTTGCACCAACTAATCAACAAATCACAAGAAAGAACACATTATAATTCACAAGAAAGATAGGAATTACTCACCTTAGCAATTAAAAATAAAAAAAGTCAAACAGATCTTATAAAGATCTTCAATATTCTTCAAGAATACAAAAGAAGAGTCATTTAGCTTTTATATTTTCAAAGGATTTTTTTCTCTTTATCCAAACATATATGATTAGCTTATGGTTTTATTTAACAAAAACAAGTTATATCTAATATATTCAAGCTCTAAAATACCATAAAAATTAGATTGATTCATGGGTTAGATAGTAATATGAATAGTGATAGTAGATTTCAAAAATTTATAACTCAACTTTTACTCCATGAAAATCAACAAGATTTTGATGACAAATTGAAAAGGAAGAAGAGAGGCATCAACTGTAAAAATATAAGAAATTTATATGAAAGGATGAAGGAGTACTTGAAAAGAGAGAAGGAGAGCTTGTAGACAGAGAAATGAACTTGGAGAAGAAGCAAATGGGTTGCATGAAGCAACCAAAAATAGGCATAAAAGGAAGAGAGGAAACCGACTTTGAGAGGGCAAATATAGATAAAGAAAGTTTGAGTCAACTTCCCTCTTTGACTCTTGACTTAAATCATTTTTACCTATTTCCTCAACTTCGAATCCATAATCAACATATTCTTCAAGCGGTAGTGAAACTTTAACACAAATTATCTAAAGTAATTATCTTCACAGCGGATATAAATCTACACTTGTTGGACACCCGTAGCCCTAATTTTAATTTTGATATTTTTCAGAAATTAAATTTTGAAAATACAAATTTTGCTCCAAGAGTATTTGGATTGAGAATTTCTACTTTTTGAATATCCCTATCATTCATACAATTTTTTTCCACTATGTTTGGACACTTCGTATCCCAAAATTTATAGTTTCAAATTCTTAAACTTTTCAAATTTACCCTTTTTAGATTTTCCAAAAAGTCATTTTGTTACCCAAAATTCACTTTAGAAAATTTGGGGATGTTATAGAAAGCTACCAACCCCTGACAATCACCCACTCACCAATATATATATATAATCTCTCATAAAACATCAAATTCTTATATAATTTATTGGATATTGTATGAATTGATGCACGATTTAAATCAATGGCTATGATCAAAGCACATTCTTAAATATAAAAGAAATGTTAAATTAAAAGATAGAATGTTCTTAAATATTGTATGAATCAAATTTTCAATTTACAAATTATTCCATATTTAATATCTATAATTAATTGAATATTATTTTTGAAAATAAAAATTAACTAATAACGATGTCAAAGTTTTGATTGACTCTAGAGCAATGAAATGGATCAATGATCTTGAGTCAATGAGTTTAAATATTTAATTTAGTTTGATAAAATTGATTTTCAAAATAGATTGATTGATAATAAAAGTTTGTTAGAATTAATTATTTAAGAAAATAATTAGCATAGCATCTAATATGCAATAATATAAAATAATAAATTTTTATGTCTTCATAAATTGAATTAATTTAAAACTATTGGTAACAAAACTTTATCACATAAATTAATTATCTAATTATCATTTTATTCTATATTTAAGTTTTATAACTAATTATATAAGTATTGTGGTTAAGGAGGAAGAAATTTTATTTGAATTAAATACATTTAATTATAACTTAATTTGAAAGAAATATAAAACCATTCGATATAATACTCCTAAACTATTATGTAAATTAAATTTTTAATTTTTAGTTTTCAAATTATTCCATATTTAGTTCTTATAATTAATTTTCATAATTAATATTATATTTAATTATTTTTAAAAAATAAAATTAATAAATTATCATGAAGTCAGAAATTTTGATTGAACATGATACAAAAGAAACTGGAATTTATTTAGTTTAGAATGAATTAGTATACAAATTTAATTTGATATAATAAAATTGATTTTAAAATAAATTGATTGATAATAAAATTTTGTCAAATAAAATATTATTTAAGAAAATAATTGGTAGAACAACTTATGATAATATAAAATAATAAACTAAATTAAAATAGTCATAAATTAGTTTTAAGTAAGATGTTATATAAAAATGTAATTTATTATAATTATTTTGAATTAGCATTACTTTTATTTGTGTTTATTGTAATAAATAATAAGTTAATTATATTAGTTGGAATTATCGGGAGACAATCAGATGTGTCGTGGGAAAGATGAGAGTGGCTTAAATAGAATCACACACTAATATGTAGACTCTTTTCGTGTTACTGAAGTGGATGGATGGTAAGAAATAAATGATTGAATCATAGATATAGAGAAATAAATAGGTGGCAATATCAAATAAAATTAGTAACATACTTTCCTAGATTGCACATATTAATTGTAATTACAGGGAGATAATCAGATGCTGTTGACACCAAAATCCAGTTAACCAGTTGAGTTCAGTGTTACCCTTGACTGCAAGCTAAGTGTGATAGGAAATAACGAAAGGAAGCAATAAAGAAGAAGAAGAAACAGCAGCATCAGGAGTTTATCATGGTTCGACTAAAGTCAGTTTGGCCCTTACGTCCACGGTGATCTTTTATTATGTACTCAAGGGATTGGTTTTACAGAATATGAATACAACCACAGAGGTTTCTCAGGATGAACAGTGCTCACTCTCAATATTGGAAGAGTTTCAGCATGTATCTGTGCTCTCTCTCTATATGGTGACCTCCCCTCTCTATTTATAGAAAAGGGGAAGGTTACAGGTGTAATTTTATAAATAACAAAATGATTACTTCCGCTGCTTCGGGCATTTAATGCTTGGCGTTAGGTAATTAATGCCAGGCAAATCATTGTCAGATTTTCGGGGAGCTGATGTGTAAGTTTTGGAGGTTGAGCTGTTAACAAGAAAAGTGTGCCTTGGGTTATTGACTGGGCTCCATACAAGTATCTGTTGTTACTGAACAAGATGGAAGTTAAGTGACCTAACGGCTCTAGTTGGCCTTGTCATCTTCGCCTGGTTGTTCATCCATAGGTTGCGAGCTCCTCGCTGAGGGATTGAAAGTCTCTTCAGCGAGCTACACCCTTTCATTCGTGACGTTGCAGGATGTCTCTAGCTCGTACCCAAAAATTGGGGATCCTCGCTCAGCAACCTCAAACTTTGGCTTGGACCTCCGCCAGTCTAAGTGGGCCTCCTATTGGACCTCAATCGGCCTAAAATATGTTTCTGAAAAATCCCTATAACATAAGCCCCCAACTTTTAACTCACTGTGCGGGCTGGGAGTTGTAGCGAGTGGTCAAAGTCTTTATCTGTAATTTGTAGGATGACTCAATCTTTGTGTTCAGTCTATCATGTTGTCATTTCTATCTTTCGGGCTTTAATTTCCCATGCTTTAGGCCATGCCTTTTTCTATGCATTATCTCGATCGTTAATGTGGCAACCTTCATTGTTTCTGGATGGTTCGATCCGGAACAGCCAAATGACCCTCGGGCCGCTTGATGAACCCGAGCGGGCTTATAAAGGCTTGTAAAGCTTCTCTCTTTTTTGTGAGGTGGCCCGGTAGATGTTTTGATCGAGCAATTCATTCCCTTAATGGTTCAGCATCTAAAAAAGCTTTTCGGAACATGGATAGCCTATTACACATAACTTCCCCATACAGCTTCTCTCCTCGACTCTTAAGAAGTTTTGTATAGATCTTGGATTATTTCTTCACGATTCTCTCGTGAAGTTCAGCCTTGCTAGCCGTGTTTCTGGTCCCTTTTTGAATGGCTTTGTGTTTAAGGAGTCAGGAAATGATCCACTGGTTGAGGAAGGCTATAAACGGGAGCAGCTGAGACTATTCATTTCACCTGACGGGAGTTTGTCTCCTAGAAACTAGCTCTCCTTCCCGTTGTAGGGTCTTTAGCTTTTTGCTTTTACTTTATCTTTGTATATCGGTTCCCCTGATGAAAATCTGCCTCGTTAAAGGAGGCCTTTTAGTGTAACTTTGAGCATTATGTTTCTGCCCTTCATCTTTTTAAGTCCATTGCATGGACAGTTTAATTAGTTGTCGCTGGCAATCATGATTTACCTCTGCAAAGTTAAAATTCAATAATGCATCATGTAAGGTATTTAGTGGAACAATTAACTTTCGTCATAAGGAATTTAAGCCAATATGCATTAATCAATAAACTCCCATTTAAAGGATATGTGCTGCATTGCCAATTGATCATGCCGGCTCATGCAAGAATTCTGTGTGTGGCTAATGCATTACTTGGATGCAAGGTCTTGAGTTCATCCACGCAAGAATTTTGCGCTGGGCTAGCACATTACTTGGACGTGGCTTGCACAAGAATTCTATGTATGGTTAATATATTACTTGGACATGAGATCTTTATTTCGCCCTTGGCCTGCATAAGAATTCTATGTATAGTTAACACATTACTTGGATCAAGGTCTGTCCATGCAAGAATTCTATGCGGGGCTGGCACATTACTTGGATGTGGCTCACGCAAGAATTCTATGTATAGCTAATGCATTACTTGGACACAAGAATTCTACATTTGCTTAACGCATTACTTGGACACCAGGTCTATCTGTGCAAGAATTCTGTGTGGGGCTGGCACATTACTTGGACGCGGCTCGCGCACGAATTCTATGTATGGTTAACGCATTACTTGGATGCCAGGTTTGTCTGCATAAGAATTCTGTGCGGGGCTGGCACCTTACTTGGATGGGGCTCGCACAAGAATTCTACATATGACTAACATATTACTTGGACACAAGATCATTATTTTCCCCCGACCTGTGCAAGAATTCTACATATGATTAACACATTACTTGGATGCCAGATCTGTTGGTAGTAGTTTAAATAACCACAAGCGAACGGTGTAGCTATAGTAGAAACTGATGAATATGGGTTGATCCCACAGGGAAGCCTTATCTTTTCAATTACTGGAATCTTTATGCTTTACTATCCAGATTTATTGAAGAAAGGAGAAAGTAGTGGAAAATAAAGAACAATAAAAGATGATGATTTAAGAAATAAAGAAAATAAAGATGTGATTAAAAAAGGATGTCAAATATAAAAAGATCTAGGATTAGGACTTACCTTACCTTA
>JANHAO010026216.1:0-11145 GCA_026873985.1 Saraca asoca | reverse complement strand
CAGAAACTGCTCAAAATGGCCAATTATGTAGAATTTTTCAAAATGATTCCAATTGGCACCAAATCATAAATACACACTAACACAGTTGAAAGTAAATCATTTAGGACCTTAAATGCTAAGTGAAAGGGCAAATAAATGGTTGAATTATTGTGTTATCAGGTTTTCCACCAAATCAGTCTCAGTTAACAACAACATGCCATGTGTCCAATAATATGGAGCAGAACAGGTAGAAATGTCCCTTTTTATGGTTAAGTTTTTATTTGAACAATAGTTCACCTTATGAATTCTTAACATAAGAAATATGTGTTCTTTTTTTGTATTGAAGATCAGGTCAAATCAATAATAGAAGAATTGAGCCAGTGTTGAAAAAAGATATGAAAACGGCATCAAGATACGGTAGTAAGAATACTTTGTGCAATAGCAACCAATCTCAAATTGGTTGTCACGTGTTGAGAAGCATTAGCAATGGTAAGAACTGTTAATTCTATATAAAATTGTTGTCATTGATGGTTTTCTAAATACTGATCTTTGATTTGATTGGAATATATATATCATGTTCTCAGTTAATTGGGTTTTTCTCAATCTAATATTCAACCTCAACTTTCTCAGCAATTTGGTCTAACTTAATTCACTGGAAGTAAGTTTTGTTTGTTTTTGTCCATTGATATCAATTAGATCATGTTCTAAATAAATGCGATATAACTTCTACATGAGAACTATATACAATTTAGATATTTTGCTAAATCATTTTATTTGGTATTATGTAATTCAATTATTAATCAGATTGTGGAAGTGGTTCGACCCAGAACAGCAACTTTCAATTAGATGCATCATGCTCAAGTCAAATTGCAATTTGTAAAAAGTTGGTAGTTAAACAATGTTTAGTTAGCAAAACTGTTTTGATTGTGATGATTATAATATATATTTTTGTATTTTCTCACAGATAATTCACAATACAATTCTCGATATACATTGCAAGAAAGGTTGTGCCATCAATCAGAACCGACACAACTTTCTGGAGGTAAAAATGCAGTTTATAATTAGCTGTTAGTTTCAAAAACACTAATCAGTTGTTATTTACTTGATTATGGTCCAATTTGACAATTGCGTTTAATCAGGTTCACTGGTAGTTGCTCCTTATGGTCAAAATCATGAGATTCAAATCAGCTTGAATGAATTTGTAAGTACTGGGAATTTTCAAAAGGATTGTAAGCGGAGTTTCACGCGTTAAATAGTTTGAAATCAATTTGTTTGAGATGTCAAATTAATCAAAATGTTACTTAATAGGTGATGATGTTGATGACTGCAACGAGGTGGAATGCAAAATCCAATTGAAGGTATTTCATTCTCAATTGTTTTCCATTACTTTTAAATTAATTAATTTTCTATTATTTGTGTACAGATATCTTTTCTCAAAATGAAAAAGTGAACACACTTTCAATCAAGCTAATGAAGGTTAGTTTTTCTTTTCTCTTCATTAAGTTGTCATGAATCATATAACATACATAATCTGAGAGTAACTTTCGAGTATTGGGATATTGGGAACAAGAGCAGCCAATGTATATATTTTGGTGTTTTTCTATGGTTTGAGGAACTTGTAAACAAAAATGAGTCTCCATCATCACCAAAATTTTCTGTGTTGTATGCACAGGAAAGTGATGTTGCCTAAATTACGTCAACCACATTTGCTATTATATGATTTGTTGCATGGTAAACACGGTAACAACAAAAAAATTCGTTGAAAACATTCGTGCTTATAACATGATGTTCGCATTCACTTCCTTGGGTGGTAGAGTTGATTCCTCTATTAATCAAGGATCTGGACCTTATGTATATAGAATCAATGGGTAGAATTATCATTTGATAGGAAGCTTGCTTTGCCAGTCAAGTCATGATTCAAAATTTGCCCAATTGTATGTCTATGAAACGGATCATGAAGTCTCCAATAGAATACAAGCTATCTGGTTGGTGAAATTTGTTAGAATTTTATTTCTTTGTGTTACTAATTTTCACTATTATTTATGTTACATGTTGTTTTAATTGTTTGATTATTTTTTTCAGTTCAGCAAGCAATCCTAATTCATTGAATCCATCTATTGTTGATGATCTAAAGAGGCTTTTCAAGAAGATCAAATTTATGAGGTCAGTTTATGACTCATTGGAAAATGAAGCCAAGATGGAAGAATGTTCAATCTCCCCACTGCTGATGAAGTTGCGATGCTTGTTAGTTGGGGACAATGAAAACTTGGAGAGGGGACGCGATATTATTATTTAGCAAAATGGTGGTTTGCTTCAGCGCATCGATGAACTTCATGTTGTCTATCTTGGCTTGCAATATCCTCTATTATTTCCTGGGTGGATTCACTAGAGGAATTGAATTACGGCCTTCTCATGATAATTCAAGAAAGCGAACAAAGAGAATTTATACAGTATCTGATTCATAAAAGGCTACATGAAGCTGATACTATTTTGTGCTTGAGAAAATTGTTTCAGTAGTTCTTAGTTGATGTTTACATTATGGTCGAATCAAAATGATTATGGTTTATCCATAGGCATCAAAAAGAGCTCAAAACATATTTGTATAGAGGACTTGCTGATGCTATTTTACGTGGAGAAACAAGAGCATCGTTGGAAGCACATCATACTTGTTGGAGGAAGGATAATGAGAAAGGTTAGAGAAAAACTCTTCTAAGAAATATTACTTTGATTACTTTGTTTGGCTTTTTCAAACTAGCTCAAATACAAGAGTATTTATAAGTCATACCTAGTACAATGAACATTCTTAATATGTTAATTAATTAAGTACATGAATTATTAATTTTAATCTTATAGATACTATGAACAAAAAGATTAATTGAACCATCTAGCTACATGAATGATCTAGAGACATAAACCTTTATTGATTGGATACTTTCTAGAATATAAAGTTTAATATTTCAACAGTCTCCCTTAAACTTGATAATTCTTAATAACTTTGATCCATGTGCATAACCATGAAAAATCTTCATACTTTAATGCTTTGGTGAAAATATCCGCAATTTGATCATTGGTCTTCACATAAGTGAGTTTCACTTCCTTTTTTTCGATGCAATCTCTGATAAAATGAAATTTTGCATCAATATGCTTACTTTGATCATGGAATATAGGATTCTTTACTAGTGAAATACTAGACTTGTTATCAACAAAAATTGTAGTGGCTTCATCTTGGGGAATATGTAGTATCTTTAATAATTTCCTCAACCAAATGGCATGAGCAACATAGGAAGAAGTTGCAACATACTCAGCCTTACAAGTTGAAAGAGTCACAATCATTTGCTTTGTTGAGCTCCAAGTGAATGCAATGTCAATCATGAAGAATATGAAGCTAGTAGTACTTTTACAATCATCAATATCTCTACCCAATCACTGTCATTATATCCAAGAAGATTGAAATTGTTGGAATGAACATATGCCAAACCATAGTCAACTATACCTTTGATGTATCGATGAATCTTTTTAGCTATTTGCATGCGAGTTGAAGTTGGAGCCTCCATGTATTGACTGACAAGCCTCATTGCGAATAAAATATCAGGCCTAGTACAAGTTAAGTATCTTGAACTTCTGATGAGACATCTATACAATGTTGCATCAATCTTTTCAGTTTCATCATGTTTATACATCTTTATTCCATAAGCAATTGGTGTGCTTAAGGGGCTTGCACTTTTCCATGTTGAACTTTTCAAGAATCTTCTTAGCATATCCTTCTTGAGAGATAAAGATCCTATTTTCCCTTGATTTACTTCAATTCCAAGATAATAAGTCATAATTCTTGAATTTGTCAAATATTCTTGGATCATTTCCAGTAAAGATCAAGTTATCCACGTATAGGCAAACAATCATAACTCCTCCATCTTTGCCTTTTTTAACATATAGTCTATACTCATGAGGATATTTTACAAAATCATGGTCACGAAAATACTTATTTATACAATTGTTCCATGCTTTTAGTGCTTGCTTTAGGCTGTATAAAGCCTTCTTCAACTTTAAAACTTTGTCTTCATGCCCTTTGACAATGAACCCCAAAGGTTGTTGAATGTAGACATCCTCTTGTAGGTAACCATTTAAAGATGCTGACTTTATATCCATATGATAAATTTTCCACTTATGTTGAGTAGCCAAAAAAATAAGTAAGCGAATAGTTTCCAAACGAGCTACTGGAGCAAAAACCTCATCATAATCAATACCATGCTTTTGGCTATAGCCTTTTGCGACAAGCCTAGCTTTGTATCTTTCCACTTCTCCTTGAACATTCTTCTTACCTTATACATCCATTTTACTCTAATTGCTTTTTGCCCTTTTGGAAGTTTTGCTAGCTCCCATGTATTATTCTTCAATATTGCTTGGATTTCTTCTTCCATTGTAGTTCTCCAATTCTTGTCTTACACAGCATCTTCAAAATTAAGTGGCTCCGAGTTAACAAAAAGACAAAAGAAAGTTAGATTATCAACATTCTTAGTTTCTTCATAAATATTGCTAAGCCTCCTTGTCCGCTTTAGTCTTTCAAAAGAGCTGTCATAAGGGGATTGAATATTTTGAGGAGTATTTGGTAATGAAGAAGGAGTATGAACATCATTTCTTACTTCTTGGGTTGATTCTCCTTCAAGCATCGGAAACAAAGCAAAGCATTCGGCAAGTAGAGCATTCCAATCCCAGGTACCTTTTTCATTGAACTCAACATCTCAACTAATTACGACTTTTCCACTTGTAGGCTTGTACAATCTGTAGCCTTTTGAGTTAGAGTCATAGCCAATAAAGATGAGCTTCTTACTCTTGTCATCAAGTTTAGACCTAATTTCATCATAAACATAAGCATATGCAATGCTACCAAAAACCCACAAGTGAGAAACATTTGGCTTCTTTCCATGCCAAGTTCATCAGGAGTCTTATTTTGGACATTATTTGTAGGGCTAAGATTAGACAAATTCACAACACAAGCAATGACTTTAGCCCAAAACTCTTTTGGCATTAATTTACTTTTTAACATGCTTCGAGCGATGTTGAGAATAGTTCTATTTTTGAGCTCCACTACTCTATTTTGCTGAGAAGATCTCAAGACTATGAGAAAATGTTGGATTCCATGAGTCATACAAAAGTTTTCAAATTCTTTGGATGTGAATTCGCCTCCCCTATTAGTTCTCAAGGCTTGGATTGATTGACCACTTTATTTCTTAACAAGAGCTTTGAACTTTTGGAAAGCAATAAAAGCTTCATTCTTTGCCTTCAAGAGAAACAGCATCAATAAAAAGCAAGAAAATATTAGATTTACCATATGAAGAGGGTTTGATAGGTCTACACATGTCAGCATGAACTAGTTGAAGTGGCCTTGTTGCTTTTGAAGTAGCTTCATTTGGAAAACTTTTTCTTGGTTACTTGCCGTAGAGACATCCTTCACATACATAATTTGGTTGGTTAATATAAGGCAATCTGTACACGATCTTCTCTTGCACCAAACATTTCAAGTTTCCAAAATTCAAATGGCCATACCTCAAATGCCAAAGCCAAGAAGAATCTTATATGCATACCTTCAAACACTTAGAAGAATTTGCTTGAATATTGAGCATGAACATTCAATTTTTTGACATCGGTATCTTTACTATTAACTTGTAAGCTTCATCTCGTAAGATAAGAGAGCCATGCTTCATGTGAATATCAAAGCCATACTCGAGCAGTTGACCGAAGCTTAAAATATTAGTTTTCAGAGAAGGAACATAATAAATATTTGAGATAAAATTATGACTTTCACATTTTGTATGAATTAAAATATCTCTTTTTCCCATGATTGGAACTTTAGTGTCATCTGCAAAAACAATGCTACCTTTATGTGACTCATCAATTCTTATGAAGATGTCTTTGTTGCCGCTTATGTGATTGCTAGCACCAGTGTCAAGATACCACAAGGCTTTATCTTCTTTCTAATAACTCCTTTTTTTCTTCCACTTCAACAAAATTGGCATTTTCCTCATTTTTTTTGGATGAATTTCTATATTCGGAAGCATAATGGCCATATCTATGGCAATTATAACATTGAACATTACCTTTCTCGAACCTTCCTCTTCCTTTATAACTCTCATTCCTTCTTGCCGCTTCAGGTGATTGATTGTTGGACTCTTTATTATTAGAATTTCATCCTCTTCCTCTACCTCTTCCATGGCCATGACCAAAGTCACCATGTCCATGACCTTTTCCTCATCCTTGAGTTTGGCCTTTTCCTTGAGATCTCTCTTGCTCTTGCTCCTTATCTTTCAAAGAAAGATTTGCTTGGAATGCTTGAATTGGTGGCTCTTCCTTCTTCTTAAGTCTTTCCTCATAGGCACATAAGGAACCTATGAGTTTGTCAATGATCATAGTCTCCAAGTCATTTGACTCTTCAATGGAGATACTAACAAACTCAAATTTTGCATCAAGTGGTCGAAGAATTTTTTCAACCACTCGTACATCTTCAATATTCTCTCCATAACCATTCATTTTATTGACAATCACCAATGCTCTAGTGAAATAATCCAAGATGGACTTAGTCTCTTTCATGTGAAATGATTCAAACTGGGACCGTAAGGTTTGGAGATGCACTTACTTCACCTTATCAACTCCTTTGAAGACTTTTTGAAGAATCTACCATGCTTCTTTGGCTCTTTTCATAGAAGCAACCTTCTCAAACATGCCTTCATCCACAGCCACATAAATGACAGATAAAGTTAGTTGATCTAACATGTGATTCCTCATTAGGGCTTGCCTTTGTGCCTAATTTAAAATACCTTCATTTTTTGGTTCTTCATAATCTCTTTCTACTACATCCCATGCATGTTGACTACCAAGCAAAGCCTTCATTTTTATACACCAACTACTATAATTCTCTTTTGTGAGCTTAGGAATAGGCACAAGATTGTTTCTCATCTTAGAACTTTAACTAAGCTCAACACTTCAAACTAAGCTCTAATACCACTTTGTTGGAGGAAGGATAATGAGAACCGTTAGAGAACAACTCTTCTAAGAAATATTACCTTGATTACTTTGCTTGGCCTTTTCAAACTAGCTCAAATACAAGAGTATATATAGGTATGAGTCATACCTAGTACAATGAACATTCTTAATATGCTAATTAATTAAGTACATGAATTGCTAATTTCAACCTTACAAATAGTATGAACTAAAAGATTAATTGAACCATATACATGAATAATCTAGAAACATGAATCTTTATATAATACTATCATTTCTTTTACTAGTGGTGCAAGTATATAACGCAAACCATTTATAGGTGGGCAGGATTTCCTGGCTTCTTTATAACATTCACATATAACCCAAAATGACTAGAAATTGTTAGGGGAACTAATTCTTTTGGTCTTAAGCTTGTAGATTGTCTAATAGACATTGTTTGAATGTTCAAAATAAACTTGACAATTTAGTAAGAGATTTGACTCGAAAAAGTTTATTTGGGAAGGTCAAAGCAAGTAAGTGAATAACAATATCAATTCATACCAATTTTGTAATCTATGATTTTTGACTTTATGATGATTGATACTAACACTATTGAATTTCAAAAGCGAGGACTACCACATGCTTATATTTTATTGTTTATCCATCCACAAGACAAGACCCAATCATAAGATAATATACATCATTTTTATTTTAGCCAAAATACCTGAATAGTCCAGTGATCCTATACTTTTTGAAGTCGTCAAGAAACATGTGTTGCATGGTCTATGTGGTTCAGTCAATGCCAACTCTCTTTGCATGGTGAGAAGGCAAGTGTTCAAATCACTTTCCCAAAAAATTCAATAAGAGCACAATATTTGGTGGAGATGGATATCCAAAATATAGAAGTAAGAGATAATGGATCAGTTATTGCAGTTATTGATAAAAATGGAATTCCATTGGACAATACATTTGTGGTTCCGTATAATGTATGGCTTCTAAAAAAATATCATGCTAATGTAAATGTTGAGTATTGCAATCAAAGGGGGGCAATGAAGTATTTGTTCAAGTACATTAACAAGGGTCATGATAGAGTGGCTACTGGATTGTACCAAAGGGATGAATATGGCGAAACAATTGAAGATAGGGATGAAATAAAGATTTATTATGATTGCAGGTACATTTTTTATTCATTTTATTTTTTTGGTTTACTTACATAAATTATTATAGCACAAAATGAGACGCACTTAAGCTTTTAATTTTATGCAGACACATATCTACATGTGAAGCTGTTTGGAGATTGTTTGGCTGGGATATTCCATATAGATACCCTCCAGTTAAAAGATTGAATTTTCATCTTGAAGGTGAGTAATACGTGACATACAATGATAATGATGATTTAGGTGACATGGCAAAAAGATCAAGTAGTATTAATCATTCACAATTTCTTGCTTGCATGGATGCAAACAAAAAATTTCCTCAACCTGTGAACTTGACATATGAACAATTCCCTAATGAATTTGTACACAATAAGCATATAAAGGATTGGTTCACTAGGAAAAAAGGATTTGCAATTGGTAAATTATTTTATGTTCCTCCCTCAAACGACGAGAAGTATTATATGAGAATTTTGTTGCCACTGTCCAAAGGTCCAAAGAGATTTGAAGACATCAGAACTGTAAATGGTGTGCAACACAAGACATCCAGGAAGGCATGCTATGCACTAAGCTTGCTTGATGATGATCAAGAGTACATTGATGTTATAAACGAAGCAAGTCCTTGGAGTATTGGGGATTATCTACGGAAATTATTTTCTATTTTATTGTTGTCAAACAATATGTCTCAACCTGAGCATGTGTGGAATGAAACACGATGAATTCTCACTGAAGATGTCTTGAATAGACAAAGAACACTACGACACAATCTAGTAAGCTTCAAAATCACTACTTGAAATTAAAAATAAGCAATTTGTTTATTTACGATAAGCTTTATACAATGATAATAGAATATAATTTTGTTCTGTTTTATCTTGCAGACTTGGAAATGACAGATGATCAAATCAAGGACTATGCATTTTCTCAGATTGAAAAATTCTTCGTAAAAGTCTCAAGGATTATCCTTCTATAGTGTATCCAAATGATTTTCAACATGTTGATTGTCTTAATAATCTCATATTAGAGGAACCTGCATACAACAAAATGCTTTGGCAAATTAGCACAAGATTCTTCATTCAAAGATGACATAAGAGCAAAAGAAATGTTTATGACAAGATAATGTTTTTTGTTTCTGCTAACAAAAGTGGAATTTTTTTTGCATGGATATGGTGGAATTGGAAAAACATATCTGTGGACTACTCTATCTACTGCATTGCGTTCCACAGATCAAATTGTTTTGACTGTTGCCTCAAGCGGTATTACTTCTCTACTTTTATCATGTGGAAGAACTGCACATTCAAGATTCAGTATTCCTTTGACAGTTAATGAATCATCAACCTGTAAAATTCGTCGAGGAAGTGAGATAGCCGAGTTACTGGTGCAAGCAGACCTATAATATGGGATGAGGTTCCAATAGTTAATAAATTTTGTTCTGAAGCCTAGGATAAAACTAAGCGTGATGTTCTGATGTTTTCTAATTCTGACAGTCTTAATGAATCATTTGGTGGAAAGATTTTTGTTTTTGGCAGAGATTTTGGAGAAAAATTAACTCCATCCCGACAATTTTACCCATATGTCTTGGATAGTGGAGCTTCGTTAGATGCATCGCGTATCCATTCTAAAACTAGCGATAATAAAGGACTATGATTCCTAAAGAAAATTTGAAATCTTCCAAACTCCTTCATCATTGCACAAGATTATTTTATTTCCCTTGATCACAGTGTCTCTTTAATTGCATTTCTTATGTTTATTTTCTCTCTTCACTACTAAAAAATTCGCAAACTGCCGTATATTCAAGCCTTACCAATCATCATCAAAGCAATTGGTGCTTCAAGTAGGGTCGAAGGATTTTGAATGGAAGGAGCTCAATAGAAGGAACTGGGTGTGAACGAGAGTTCGAAATTTGAAGCCAGATGCAGTGAAATATTCAATCGAAGGTTGAGACTTGAATGTGAGCTTCAAGCTTTGAACCTCTAAATTATGCATTTTAACTTGGTTTTGTTGTCTTATGTTCTAACCTCTAAAATGGTTTTTCTCCTAAGGAAATGGCTGCAAGTTATTTGCCTCTATTGAAGACGCCCCAAAAGCCATCAGCGGCCAATACAACCAAGTGGCAAACCCTCCCTTTGTGCTTCTGATGGTCTTATGGAATTTTCCCTTTGGAAAGTTACATTTATTTCCCTTTCAATTTGACTCTTAACCTTTTAAGAATTTTTTTTATTTCACAGAAGCCTGATACTTTAAGTTGGTTTTACTTTGTTATATTATTTGATGCTAATTTTTTGAGCTCACTTCGTTATTTTCTTTAGTTGCTGTTTCTGAATATGCATTTTAGGAACTTATATTCTCTGCAGTTGTGGTATTGTGATAGATATTCTTTGTTCTGCTTTGATTCCAGGACCATGTTGTTTGGACTTTCCAATTTTTAAGTTGTATAATTGAAGGTTTTTATTGTTGTTCTTATGTTTAAGGTTGGCAATGGAACTAAACTTCAGTTTTGACTTGAAACCCATATTTTTTTTTTCTGACTTGAAAGTTATTCTACCTGCCCATGAATGTTGCATATATGGGATTTTGGCAATATTATGGCTACTAACACTAAGCTTTGGATGAGTTCATTTGTAAATATTATATTTGATGATCTTTTGAAGATATGAAGCATGAACAGAATGAATCAGGTTCTTGTGCAAGTATTGTCCATTATCTTACCAAGAAGGCTAACTCATTAAGGTTATGCGCCATCCTTTGTTGTAGAACTAGATTTCTCTTTTTTTTTTCAATTAACTAGTAGAGGACCTATTCATGCAACATGCAGGGTGCAAAAATGAACATGCAGGATGCAGGAATGCATGCAAGATGCAGGAATGCAAGATATGCAACACTACACTAAGGTGGCTGAAAAATGACAGGGAATTGAAAAATACAACAACACAACAACAAAGTAACTTGATTAACTAGTCTTCTCCTAAACTTTTTAAGCAATTTTAGAATCAAGTTTCAACAGATTAAGATAGGAAAAAGAGCTAGCAATCAAACACTA
>JANHAO010026215.1:0-11149 GCA_026873985.1 Saraca asoca | reverse complement strand
TTTGCATGAGAGCTGCAAAATTAACAAGTGAGCGATCTCGTGCTTAGGCCGATCATGTGGCTAAATAGATAAGTGCACATGAGAGTTGTGACTTAATTGAGTTAGCATGAGAGCTACAAAATTAACAAGTGAGCGATCTCATGCTCAGGTCGATTTCATGGCCAAATAGATAAGTGCGTATAAGAGCTGTGACTTAATTGAGTTCGCATAAGATCTACGAAATTAACAAGTGGGCGATCTCATGCTCGGGCCGATCTCATGGCCAAATAGATAAGTGCACATGAGAGCTTTGACATAATTGAGCTCGCATGAGAGCTACGAAATTAACAAGTGAGCGATCTCATGCTTGGGCCGATCTCGTGGCCAAATAGATAAGTGCGCATGAGAGCTCCCACTTAATTGAGTTCGTATGAGAGTTATGAAATTATGAGTTTGCATGAGAGCTACAAAATTAAAGTTAGCGGATCTTGTGGCCCAGGCGATCTTGTGCCTAAATAAAAGGGTGATCGATCTTGTCATTTGGGCGATCTTATGCACAAATAAAAGGGTGACCGAATAGGTGATTCACTTGTTAGAAGGAAACTTAACATCAGTAGTTGTATTCAAAATGTTTATACAATTTACAAATGAGTACAAGAGTTTAAAAGATTTTTCTGATAGTAGGAGATTGCTCTTGCTCGGCGTCCTGTCGGGATGATCCATGTTGTTGCCTGGAGGGCTACACAATGTAGTCATGCAAATGACCTCTTTTGATGAGATCCTCTATGGCATCTCTTAGTATCCAACATTCTAAGGTGCCCAAACTCAATGTGGTACGCACAGAACTTTCCTCGATTGAGTTTGGACTTGCTGGGAGTCTTCAAGGGTAGAGGCTTCCCGAAATCCTCTTTATCTCTTTCCATTGCAAAGATCTTGTCCTGAGCATTTTACAAAATGTTGTAACTACTGTGGTGAGCTTGGAATAGGGGTTGCTCATCCTTGCTCCTCTTGGCAAACTGATGATCGGGATCATCATTCCTGTTCCCTCAATGACCTCTTCTTTTGTTTTGAGTCAAGTTGTTTAACTCAGACTTCTACGAGCCAAAGGTTTTGTCCCATCTTATCTATTTCATGGCCCACTGATAGAACTCGCCCAGGTTGCCAACCGAGGATTTATACAGGCTTTTGAAGAGTTTACCATCTCGGCAAAGTCCCGCTGAGACATTAGTCAAGATAGCCTCATCTGAAGGCTTTTCCACATTATTCACTTCATGTTTGAAGCGAGTGACATAGTCTTTCAACGTTTCATGCTTGCCCTAGAAGATTGTAGCGAGATGACATAGAGGCACAAACTGCTTCTTTAACGCCCGGTACTAGCTTAGGAATTTCTCCTAACATTCCTCCCAACTGCTAATGCTACGAGCTGAGAGGCACCTGGACCAGATTCGAGGGTTTTCACCCATGGTAGTAGGAAAAACACGACACCTGACGAAGGGGTTGCAGGCTTGGAGGTCCATCTAGATGTTGAACAGGTCCAAGTGGCTGTGAAGGTCACTATCTCCATCATACAGTGGGATGGCCAAAACTTTGAGTTTGCACAGGAGAGGTTCCTCCATGATTTCTCTAGAGAAGGGAGTGCGCTCTCCAAAGCGACTTTGGTTATTCCCAACCTAAGGTCACTCCTCCAAATGCTTTATCCTTTAAAGGAAGTCCTCCACTAAAACATCCAAGCCCCCCAGTCCTTGGCAGAAGACCTGGTGGCTTGGTGTACCTGTTCAGCCATGTAAATGGTGATCTGGAGTCTGTCCTTGATTAATACCATAGGAATGCTCAACTCCGGGTACGACGATCTCATCCCGTACTCGCACATTCTAGGCTTGCGTCTGCACTAAAATCATGACCGTTTTGGCTAACTCTCCCATCATGTGCTCAAGTTTCTCTTGACGATGGGGCCAGGCTTATACTCCATCTGCGCTGCTGGCAGCAAGAATTGGTTACGCTGAGTTAGCCGGGAGGATGCCAGTAGTTACGTCAATGATACGGGCAGTGGATGAATCCGTCATCAAGACATGACCATCTAGGGTATGGCATTGCACATTTGAGGCTCTAGTGGCTCTTCCCTTGGCCATTACAGCGGGAAACAAACTAGAATAGGTGAGATCCCATAGATGGCACCAAAATATTGACGTCAGATTTTGTAATGGTCCAAACTCCGACTAACGGGGGGATTCTTCGGGATCTCTGACCTTTATCCAATTCAAGCATAGTAAAAATGACAAGAATGGCAAAGAAGAAGGGAAGGGTAGAAGGAAAACATAGGATTTAACATGATTCAACCAAATCCGGATATCATCGGACCTTACATCCATGGTAGCATGTTATTGACATAGTATTTTTACAGTGTTACAATGTTTGATCTCTATTTTGGTAGAGTTTCGGCATAGTCTGACCTCCTCTCCTTTGCAAAAAGGTTCCTTCCTCATATTTATAAAGGAGGAGAGGGTTACAATAGTAATTGCATATGCAGTAAATAAGTTACATCAGTATTTAATATACAAGACAATGTATACAAACTGAATCTCTTCTTTTAGCTACTATAGATTGTCTTCTGTAGGCAGGGCCCTATTTGTCCTTTTGGGAGAGGCGAGATCTGGTCCTCTGTCTGGCAAGCTTTCAGGTCACTGATCATGCTTCATTAGCCAAGTCTTTTATCCCTTTTTAAAATGGGGTGCCCGAGCTCACTTCTTCACGCACGAGCTCGACCTGATGAGGTCACTTCATGACATGACGTGATGATAGAGTGATTTTAGGAGTGCTTCGAGTTGGTCCTCTCGTCGCTCTCGAGCTTCTCGCGAGCTCTTTTGGATCGAACCAATTTTCACATATAACACTTTGGCTAGAAATCAAGTTTATTTTAGCACCCTCGTGCCTTAGTGAGCTTATAACTCTTCACTAGATTTGAGTGTTTAATAGTGCCTCTTCACGTCAGCCTTTGCTAGATTTTGAGTGTTTAATAGTGCCTCCACATGTGAGGTATTATCTATTTTGGAAATATATATGAGGTAGGCCTTGTGCTGTCTCACCCCCGGATATATGCCTTGTGGATGTATCGACAGGGTAGGCTTTGTGCCATCTCACCCTTGGATGTACCTCTATGATTTTGCTTCATTGGGGTGATGGTCATTGCCCTCCTTCTCCCCAAAAGGGCACCTTTGCATCTCAGCCAATCGACCAGGAATGATATTGAAACAGCATAGAATAGCTCTTTTTCTGTGCAATGTTCCACCAAGTAATTCAAACAAAAATTCAAAAGCCTTTCATTAATTCGGTTATAATATTACATAATCAGAATATGGTTCTACTGGAAGGCTCTTACTCTCGATTAGCAATTCACTGAGTTTGTTGAGCTTGCTATCTGGAAGGTTGGATCACATAATCTCGTAAATGACCTCTTTTGATTACGTCTTCTATGACATCTCTTAATGCCCAACATTCTGAGGTAGTGTGCTCGACTTCACTAGGAATGCAAAGGTCACTACCCTGCAGGCCGTACCACGTACTCCTTTAAGCAGCCCCTTCTGATCAGGTCTTCAATTGCATCCTTGAGCTCTCGACAGTTCAAGGTGCCATGCCAACTTTATTGTGGTAGGCATAAAACTCATCTCTATTTCTTTGCCTGAATGGAACCTTCAAAGTTCTAGGCCTCCCAAAGTCTTCTTTGTCCCTTTTGGCTATATAAATCCTATCCTGGGAGTCTGACAGGAAGCTATATTGCTTGTGACGATCTGAATGGTGAGGTTGCTCACCTTTGGACCTTTTGGAGTTCTTCATAGTTCGCTCAGCAGAGTGGCCACCTTGATCCACATTACCCTTCTTCTTGCTGTGAGAGGAGCCACCCTTCTCATCCTTCCTATCAGAATTCCCTGAACCAAAAGTATTTTCCCACTTGACCTGCTTAGCAGCCCGCTCATAAAACTCAATAAGATCCTTCATCGGGGACTTGTATAGGCTTTTGTATAGCTTTCCATCTTTGTGAAGCCCCACAAAGATTGTCGCCAACATGGTTTCTTCAAATGGATTCTCCATTGAATTGGCTTCTAACCTAAACCTAGCGATATAATCCTTCAATGACTCATGCTTGCGTTGAAAGACCATGGCAACATGGCAGGGGGCATGAGCTATCTCTTTAGTGCACGGCACTGGCTGACAAACTTTTGCTGGCACTCTTCCTAACTACAAATCGAGCAAGCTAGAAGGCTTCTAAATCAGGCTCAAGGTACACCTCCTAGCATTGCTGGGAAAACTCGACATTTGACTAAAGGATCTACTGTTTGCAAATCCATCTAAACATTGAACACATCTAGATGGTCGTACGGATCAGAGTCCCCATTGTACAGTGGAATCGCAGGGACCTTAAGCTTGAGGGGGAGGGTCCGAGCCTCGATTTCCTCAGAAAATGGTGACCTCTCTTTGTAGCAAGTTGGTCATTCGGAGCTCGAAGGCATTCCTCTAGCTGGATCATTTTTTTGAATAATTCTTCAACCAGCGGGTCTCTTGCTCGAGATTGCTAGCTGAAAGATTGCTAGATTCTTCAGTCCTTATGGTCGCGAGAGCTGTGACCTGGAGTTTGCTCTTATTAGCAGTGTGCTGGAGAATTTTCCAGATTAGCATTGCCTGAACGTCCAACTTGCTGCTGCTAATGAACATTGATGGGTACAACAATTTTAGCCTGTTTTGCACACCTTACGCTAGCATCGTGACGGCTCTAGTTAGCTTTCCCATCAAATTTTCCAATTTTTCCTGATGTTGAAGCCAAGTCTGCACTTTGTCAGTGCCATTGGCAACGGCAGCAGGTTAAACAGAACTGGTTGGGGGCAAGCCAGCGGTAGCATGAATGACGAGAGGGGTGGAAGAGTCTATTGTAACCACATGACCTTCTGGAGGATTAGGCAACGCATCTGAAGCTCAGGTGGCTCTTCCCTTGGCCATTGTAATAGAAAACAAACCAGAGAACATATGAGATCTCCACAGACGGTGCCAAAATGTTGACGGTGAATTTTGGTTCTAGGCCAAACTCCAGTCAATGAAGGATTCTTTTCGAACCTCAAACTATAATCTGGTTGCAAATATAACAAACAAGTGAAGAAGGCAAGAAGAAGGGGAAGAGCAGCAAGGAAACATAGAGCTTTTAACGTGCTTCAGCCAAATTTGGACAGTACTGGACCCTACGTCCATGGTAATGTATTGATCTGGAATTGTTTTTATAGAGTTTCAATATGGTGTTTTTTCTGTCCCCTCCTAATGTTCATCTCCTTCCTTCTATTTATAGAGGAATGGAGGTTATAATTGTAATTTTGCATGCCGTAAATCTATTACATCAAATATTTATTGTACAAGACAAAACGGACTGACTAAAATCCTACAAACCAGCTTCTTCAAATTGCCTTCTGCAAATGGGCCCCATGTGTCTACTGGGCATGACATATGCTCATCCTCTACATAATGGGCTCCTGGGTTGATGGTCGTACCTCACGAGCTAGATCCTTCAACCTAGGGGAGCTGCTATCTCTGAGGTAGCAAGGTCAAGCTTGTTCTCATTAGAGAGAGCTCGCATAGAAGAGGTCGCTAGCAGCGCGGATTGGAAGTTAGCATCCTGAGCCTCTTGGCAAGCTAAGGTTCTATGATACTTGGGTCATTCAACAGCCCATTAAGGGGGTTCTGGATTTCACCCATAACATAACCCTAAAAAGCTCACCCACACAAGCATATAATCCAACAACCAACATATAAAACAAAAACTGCATATATTCATATTTCATAGTTCATCTACTACATCCTCAATTTTGCTTAGGCCTTATTCACATACAAGACAAAAACCCTTTTGGATATTTTCAAAAATATAATCTTTATATTGGAAAATAAAGCTAGTCAGAAAGCAAAGACTCTCACTCACCGGATGTCAAAAGTTTTCTTTCCAACACTCCATGAAAAAATGTTTGGATGATTTTGGCCTAGCTAGGAAAAGATGTGAACTCACAAAAATGAAGTACATCAATTAAAATCACAAATTTAAGATCTAATACACTCAGAATAAGATAAATCAAACTTTTGATTAATTAATTTACCTTAATTGAGGTCCTAGGCCTAATGTACTTTTGGTACCTTCCTCTGGCAGCACTCTAGCCATCAAAAAGCTTCTAGCTTAAGTAGGATTGCATTTTGTGTAATATGAGATGACTACTATTTTACTCTACCCAAGGTCGATTCGTCGACCAATCATAAGTGGCTGGTAGACTAGCTGAATCAGGCAACCAATCCACTACTAAAGATTGACCTTTGACTCTAAAGTGACCCATTTGGCTCACTTCTAGGCCTGGTCCAACCTAGATCAATAAAGGATATTAAGATTGTCTAAACAAATGCTTAAATCCATAAATGGATCACTCTAGGTGGCACCTTGTGCACTTGTCCTTTGACTTCGAAGCCAATAGTTTGATCCATAATTTCTTTGTTTGATTTTCCATTGAGAAAAATTGTCTTCAAATTCATTTGGAACAACTCCAAAGTTAAATATGAGAGATAATTGCTAAGATAAAGTGAATAGACCTGATCTCACCACAAAAGAAAAAGTCTTTCATAGTATACACCTCATTTGGGTGTATTCTTTTGCCACAAACCTAGATTTATACTTGATCATCTATCATGAAACACATTTCCTCTTCCATAGCACTAAGCTTTTAATCTGAAATAAAAGAATCAAGTGCTTCTTTATAGAAAAAAGACTCATTAGCATCCATAAAAATAATTAAAAAAAGACTCACTTTTTATCTAAAAACATTTGTAAGGACCATTTCTGCACAAGCATATTTGTAACTATATTTGAAGAAGGTTCTAATGGAATGCTCCCACTATCTATGAAACTCTCATAAATTTGTGCATCCAAATCCATCTCATGAGACTTAAGCAAACCAACGAGAGGTTCCTTTAACTCAAAGAGCTCAAGACCCTTCTTAACTTCACCATTGTTGGGAAAGCCATCTTCTCAAAACTCTATATCTCAGGTTTCAATCTCCATTATTCTGCCATTAGTATATGGATCACCATGCAAAACTATCCATTAGAGTGTTCAAAGTATCTAATAAATACATCCTTGCCATTTCTAGAGCCTAACTTCTCAAATTTATGAGAAGTATTAAGAACAAAACTTACTGATCCCAATAGGCATAAACCTTCTATTGACAGTGAAATTTGGTTCATGCAGAAGACCTAAACTTCAGCCAACGGGGAGGAGTTTAGGGATCCAATGCTGCTTTCGAAGTGCAAAAGAAGACGGGCCGAGGGGAAGAAAGGATGGAGGTACGACAAGTTTAAGTAGTTTAGCTAAATCCAGACGGCACCAGAGCCTACATCCACGACGAAGATTCTATTAATGTAAAGAGTTTAGCAAAGTTTCTGCTTATAGAGTTCGACCCCCCTTCTTCTAACAAGATAACCCTATTTATAAAGGAAGGAGGGGTTACAAGCATTAATTGCAAGTTACAGTTGTGTTACATCAAGCTGTAAATGGAAAAGATAATAAAAAGACTACAATTTAGCTATTACAGGATGTAGACTACAGGGTGGGCCCCCCTTGGTCGGTTATAGACCTGTGCCTGGCTGTGTCTGCTACTTGGTGCCGTTACGCCAAGTGAGGCACTGGGCATCGTGAGAATCATTGTGGCGAGATAGCGGACCCGATCAGGGTGCTTGACTGCTTGGCAAGTGAGTCTTATGACCTTCTCACCAGATCGCTGGGTCACTGCCTCGTGAGGCGAGGGTTGCTTCACGAGATGGTGCCGGGATGACTTCACCATGCCACTTTTTGATAAGCGAAGTGAAGCTCGCTGAGAGCCTTTAGTGTGCCTGGGTCCACGAGCTCTTGAGATCATTTTTGTATGTAACATAAGCCCCCCAACTCTCAGTTTGCTCTGCGGACTGGGAGTTGCAAGTTTTTGAGGCTTCGTATCTTCAGTCAATGTCCTTCTTCGACTGAAGTGTCATGTCAAATGTTTTTTCATTCTGCTTTAGGCCATGCTTTCTCCTATTTTCCATTTTTGGCCATTGGCGTGGCATTGTTACTCGTTCCAGGCCATTGGATGAAGATCAAGATAGATGTCTTCTGGATGCTTCAAAGGTTAAGTGGGTCTTTTTATAGCCTAGGGCATTCTTCTCTTTTGCCTCAGAGAAGCTCAATGAAGGAGATTGAAGAGCCCCATGTATTTTGGTGTCTTGGCTTCCAACAAAGCTTGCTGAGACATAGATGGCCTGTTGTAGAGTGTTAGAAGATATAGATAGCCCGTTGCACGTGGCTCTGGTGAAGAATCTGCCTAGCAGGCTCTTGGGGGATCTTGTGCTAACTTTGGGCCACCTCCTCCAGCCATCGCTTGTGGTGCTGCTACCTGGCCAGCCAGCTTTTATGACTTTTTGATTTGCTCTGGGTTTGGCTTAGGAGGACGTGTCGAAGGGAAATAAGTAGGAGCAGCTTGGGCAGGAGCTGTCCTTCCTACAGGCATGAGCCCAGTGACTGGCCTTCCGCTCTTCTTGCAGGAATGGTTGTGCCAAGTCGTTGAACTTTTCACCGTTATTTCTATACTTCTTCTTTTGATGTAATTTTGCCTTGCTTGACGAGGCCTTTTTACTGTATGAGCTTTTCTTTCTCTTTGAATGTCGTAACTGATGCTTCGCACATTGCTACATGTAAACTTTTGATGATGAATAAAATTTTTCTTTTGGGCCAATCGGTTGCACTTTATTTTTCTAACTGCTCAAGTTATTGTGAGTGAGAGAGGGGTCACATGTAAACTACGCCTGAGAGGTCTCGTTCGAGACGTGAGGATTCCTCACATGAGAGCCGTGGGGGTTCGTTTGCATGAAGGCTGCAACAATTTTATTTATGGTGAGGTGGAAACCATTAGCTATAGCGAGATCGTAAAGTAACCCTGTAGTAAGATGAGAATCGTTCACTGTAGTGAGTTTGAAAAGTAATGCTGTAGTGAGGTGATAACTGTTCGCTATAGCGAGATTGCAAAGTAATGCTGTAGCGAGGTGAGAACTGTTCGTTGTAGTTTTTGTTGAACAATGATCAGGGAATCCGCTCCTTTAGTTATAATTTACGGAATGCGGATCACTTCAGATGCATCGACGGGGTAGGCCTTGCACCATTTCACCCCCGGATAAATCTTCGTAGTGATGAAGTGAAAACTTATTATCTGGACAATGCTCAGCCAACCGACAATTTACATTGATTCAAAATACCATAATTGGTATAATTGATCATCATTGATAATAAACGAGTGTTATAGGATCAAAATATGGTTCTAATGGAGGGCTCAAGCTCTTGGGTGATAACTCACTGAGCCTGTTGAGCATGCTACCCGGGCGGTCCTGTCACATAATCCTGTAGTTGACCTTTTCTGATGAGGCCTTCCATGGTGTCTTTTAATACGTGGCACTCTGAGGTGGTGTGTCCAGCCTCATTGTGATAGGCACAGAATCTGCTCCGATCTCTGCACTTGGCAGGAATCCTCATTGGTCTGGGCTTTCCAAAGTCTTCATTATGCCTTTCCGCGGTGAAAATTCGATCCTTTGTGTTTGACAGGATGCTGTAGCTCTCGAAGTACCCTTCGGGTCACTTAGGTTTTGCCTTCTTCACGAGATAAGGAGTGGGGTTGTCATGATTCTCGCTACTCCTCTTTTTGCTTGCGGTAGGGCCACTATGGCCCACTTTATGCTTGCGTTCCTCCACTCCAAAGGTTTCTTCTCATCTTATTTGTTTGGTTGTCCAATCATAGAACTCAGTGAGGTCTCGAGCAGTGGACTTGTAAAGGCTTCGGTACAACTTACCATCTTTGCGAAGTCCCACTGAGATAACCGTCAAGATGCCTTCCTCCGAATGATTCTCCACGGAGTTGGCCTCATGCCTAAATCGAGTTACATAGTCCTTGAGCGACTCATTCTTGCGCTGGAAAATCATCGCGAGGTGGCAAGGAGGCGCAAGTTACTTCTTCAACGCTCCGTATTGGTCAACAAATTTCCTTTAGCATTCTTTCCAGCTGCCGATGCTGCAAGTCGGGAGGTGCCTGAACCATGCCCAAGGCGTTCCTCCCAATGTGGCGGGAAAGACACGGCACTTCACCATGGGGTCGACAGTTTGGAGGTCCATCTGAGTGTTGAACGCATCTAGGTGATCACTCGGGTCGCTGTTCTTATCATACAGCGGGATAGCGGGTACTTTGAGTTTCTGTGGGAGAGGTTACGTCTCGATTTCCACAGAAAATGGGGAGCTTTCCTTCCAGCGAGGTTAATGATTTTGAGGTTGTGGATGCTCCTCTAGTCGTTCGAGCCTGCGGAGGACTTCCTCCATTGTCTGGTTGTACGTCTCAAACTGAGGGGTGGAGCTTCTTGCTCGTTGAGAGCCCCCCAGTTGTTGGCTATCATGATCTTCATGATTTTCTTTTTGAGCCTCTTTGCAAAGTTACTAGAGCTGTGCTATGAGCTCCTCATGTCTCTGCGTACTCTGAGCTTGGGCCTGCACCAGCGCTTTGACAATTTTCACCAGCTCTGTTATCGTGCTTTCAAGTGCCGGACGAGATTGGCTGGATGTCTGTGCCTCTTGGGTTTTAGGAGCAGTAGGAGACTATTGGCAAGCTCCCGCAACGGGAGTGTCCGTCAGCTAGAGGGCTGGAGTAGTTAAGCTCTGAGTTGTTCTTCCTCTGGCCATTGTTAGGCTGCAATAGAAACTCCAAAAAGCATATGGTCCCTACAGACGGTGCCAAAATGTTGACGGTGAAATTTGGTTCATGCAAAAGACCCAAACTTCAGCCAACGGGGAGGAGTTCAGAGATCCAATGCTGCTTCTGAAGTGCAAAAGAAGATGGGCCAAGGGGAAGAAGGGATGGAGTGACGGCGAGTTTAATGTGGTTCGGCTAAATTCGGACGACACCAAACCCTACGTCCATGGCGGAGATTCTATTACTGTAAAGAGTTTAGTAGAGTTTCTGCTTACAGAGTTCGACCCCCTTCTTCTAACAAGGCAACTCTATTTATAGAGGAAGGAGGGGTTACAAGCATTAATTATAAGCTATAGTTGTGTTACATCAAGCTGTAAATGGAAAAGATAATAAAAAGACTA
>JANHAO010026214.1:0-11147 GCA_026873985.1 Saraca asoca | reverse complement strand
TCAAAATTTACATCCAAACAAGTTTTTTATTTTTTAGTTCTAAAAAAACAGTTTTTAAAAACAGTTTTTAAAAAACTGTTTTCAACACCAATAAAACAAAAACACCTGAAAACACTTCCAAACAGGCCCCTCCTAGCTATTGCCATTCACTAGGAGGCGCTGAACATTGTATGATACGCCAAAGTACATTCGATAAAAACTCCGTACAAAAACTGCATTTTGATTGTCCTGTGAATTCTGCCCAAGTTTATATCTTCACCTTGAAACCAGCTCTTTGATAACTCCATCTTTATTTCCAAGAAATCCCCTTATTTTATAATTTCAGTACAAGAGGTTGTTTTTTCAACCTTTTCCAATTTCTAAATTCCTTTTTCTTTTGCACATTTTATTAGCATCAGATGGTTTGATATGTGGTTAACTTCTAAAAAATTTCTCACTAACAGCTCACACTAAGTCAAAAATCAATTAAATTAAAATTGTTTTAAATAACTTCATGAGTGCATATAAAATTTTTCCTTGGCCAAGGCTTCTAGCCAAGTACTAGTATGTACTTGGTGGCAATTCAAGCAGAATGCACTGATATTGCAATATTATACCTTCTTAGAAAACTTGGAATTCTTACTATATCCATAACAAGTAGTGTTGCACTCATTCATGTTTTTTTTCTTAAATTATCATTCATTGTACACTTACCATATTGTGATTAAATTATTCCTATTTATTTATTGTATATTTATCGAGTATTGTATATTTATCGAGTTTGAGTCTTGATTTTGGAATTTGTCTTGTATTTTATTATGAAGTCTCACATTGATTAAATTTGAAATTTGATTGTGATATATAAATGTCAAATTTAACTATTTAGATAACTCAAACTACTCTTGTCATGTTCATGCTTAGTAGTTGTCTCGAACTTGACGTGATAGCCCCATTGTGTTTATTCTGCCAATCATGAATGCATTTAAGCTCCAAAGCTTTAACAAAATTTGGCGACTCTTCTTGTAGGTAACCATATCTCTCTATCCCAACTCCAATTTCATGAAGTTTCTCAAATCTTATAGCCTTGTTTTGATGAAACAGATAATTATCAAGTAGGCCAAGTCTCATTTCAAAGCAAAATTCATATTTTTGAGAAAATAATTAGGGTTTTAGAAAGGAGAAGAAGTAGAAAAAGTCTAGAGAGAGTTTGGAGAGAACAAAAATAATATAATTGAATAAGTAAGACTGCTGAAATTACATTGAAAGATTTAACCCCATTCATCTATTTATATAGAGCTTGTACAAAAGGTAGAGTTCTAATAAAACTCAATAACTTATTGACTTATCTAAAATTATGACTTATTTCTAGTATTATAGTCTATCTAAATAATTTAACAACTTATTAGTCATATATTCTATCTCTACTTCCTAACACTCCCCTCAAGTTGAAGCTTTCAAAGTTTAAGCTTGTTACATTGTTTTTGAATTTTCAAAAATAAAATATAATAAGAATAACTATAAAGAAAGCTTGACAAACTTCAAACTACACGAATGATTGGTAACAAACACATGCGAACAACTCCCCTTAAACCAAACACTCACAAACCCCAAAAACAATGCCAAATACTTGGCAAATACAACTCCTAGAAGTCTTTAGCCAACTATCCCAAGTTGCTCCCTTGACCTTCTTCTAGTTGTTATTCTTGGTACAAGGCATAAATGACACAGCTTCTAAAAGTCTTTTGGTAGTTTCCCTTGAGTTGCTCCCTAAACTTCCTAGGTGTTCTTCAAAATCTCCAACACCTATGGTTAGAATTATGCCAAACCACCTGTACTATCACAAACCATATTGCTCCTAAGTTGTATTCATTGAAGCTAATTCAAAGACATTAAAGCGAGTCACGCAACCAAATTAGTGGTCCAAACCCCTCAATATTAAGGATAACCTCACCAAATTAGACTTGAGCAAACAAAAATCACATCAAATAGTGCTTTAAATCACACAAAGACACCAAAATTTGCTAAACAGTCCTTCAAATCACATAAAGGCATCGAAATTCACTAATGTTCAAAATCACATAAACACCAAAATTTGTCAAACAGTCCTCTAAATCACATAAAGGCACCAAAATTCATGAAATAATGTTCCAAATCACATGAAACACCAAAATTCACCAAGCAACCTAACTCAGCTTTGACTCACTTGACTTAACCCCATCTCTATCAAAATCACTCTTACAATTTAGATATGCTTCGTCATCATCACCAAACACGGCTAACCATATTTGAGCCTTTAACAAGCTTGGGAAGATCCGATACAACCTATTTTCAATTTGTTAGAGCTTTGACAAGAATCACAGTTGAAAGTTCACCATTAAACACCCAAGACATCAGAAAGGTCTTCAACTAATGACACCTTTCTGACACTAAAACCGCTGTCACCGAAACATTGCCAGAAAAGCTACTTCTTGTAGCATCTCACCAAATCCATCTCTACTAGCCCAAATAGAACACTAGTAGACCAAAGAATTAATGCAATAAACCATAAAGAAATCATGAAATTTTGAGCAAAAGTTACCCCCATACCACCTAAATAGCAACACTAATTTTGTTTAGATTCTAACATCTACCAAACGTTAACAACAATAAACAAGATCAATTAAAACATAACAAGCACATGAATAGAAGTTCCATCAATCCACAAACTAGCATAATCAAGCACCAAATCAGTCAAACCATGTTCCAAACTAGATCAAATCAACTAGCCATGCAAAAGAACCAGTAAAACTACCTCAGGCAGTGAGGAAATACACCACAAGTATGTCTAAGGAAGGCAGACCACCATAGCACCAAAATTGAATGACTAAAGCTCAATCACATGCATGACGACTCATAAAATGCTAGAAATGCTTTTGCTAGATGCACATCAGCAGAAACTGCCTCATGCATTGTCATGCCCACCATATTCTTCTACGTGTAGTGGTCATGCGCCACCATAAAACTCGCTTGTGTATTTCACGCTCTGCTTAGAACTAACTGCCTGTCTTCGATGGTTATTTGCCTAAATGGATTTCACCAAACACGGAGTCTCCAATGTTTAATAGTTGCAACAGCTACCTTGCTACAGAAACATTCTTGTCTCATGTATTTTTTTACTATATTTTTTTACTAAAAACTTAAGTGATAGTAACAAGGAAACCCAACTTCTAACACGAATTTTTTTTTGCTCTCTTATTTTTTTTTCATTATTTTCTTTTACTAAAACTCAATCAACAATAATAATGAAAAATAAATAAACCTAAAATCTATGATAACTAATTTTTTCCCTTTTTTTTTTACAAAATCAAATAACTCAATAACAAAAAAAAAAAAAAAAACTTAACCAAAATTCTACATCGGTAATTTAACCTCTTTGAGGTTACCAGAAGTGGTATAATCCACAAGGCCTCAAGGCAAATGATACCGCTCTAATACTATGTTGAGAAAATAATTAGGATTTCAGGAAGGAGAAGAAGTAAAGAAAGGCTAGTGAGTGTTTGGAGAGAATACAAATAATATAATTGAATAAATAAGATTGCTAAAATTACATTGAAAGATTTGACCCTACTTATCTATTTATATAGGGCCTATACAAGAGGTAGAGTTCTAATGAAACTCAATAACTTATTGGCTTATCTAAAATTATGACTTATATCTAGTATTATAGTCTATCTAAATAACCTAATGACTTATTAGTCATATATTCTATCTCTACTTCCTAACACATATAGACAAACTAGATTTAAGTGATGAATTCTTCCAATAGTACTCATAAAACCTTCACAGCTACAATGGCACCTTCCATAAAATCTTTCAATAGATTTCTCAATAACCACCTGACCCCAACTTTTTAGAGAAAGTTTTAGTCACAATCTTTAGCTTTTGATAGGGAAATTTGATTAGCTTCTCACTTTAGATATCATTAAAAATTTGATCTATGGTTAGCATAGATGATCTTGAGTTTGAACTAACTTCCTTGATATACATAAAAGCCTTTTCTTAGTAGTCCAGAACCTAAATAAGTGTTCTCACAAGAACAATTGATATACATAAGGATTAAGTTAGAAACTTAGTGATAGAACTAGCAAAGAAAGTAGAGCATGATCTTGATGTTCGATTTTGCTGCTCACTGGTCATTAGTTATCTTGTAGAACACTGAGTGACAACCAAAGTGACATGCAACGCAAAAACAAGGATCCTTCTATTTTTAGATAAGTGAAGTGAGTTACATTTGTCTGGTCATGAATGTACATGATTGAACAGAGTTAGTTCATCAAGCAAGCCATACTTCATAATAGACCAAAATTGAAAAATTTGGATTCCTAGTCCTTTCTAACGTGCTATAGAGACAGAGACATGTTAATTTGCATAGGACTCTCGGTGAAGCTTATCACCATTGTTTTGTTTTCTAAAGTGCTCAACTCTTTCTAAATAGTCACTTTTGAGTATTGTTGACAGTCAAATCCGATCAACGCAAGTTCAAAAGCCCAAACTATAGATTGAATGTGAAAAGAGAAAGAAAGAACACGGAGACACCAAAAGTTTTTAATGTGATTTGGCTAAAGTTAGTTTGACCCCTATGTCCATAGCTTTTATTACTCTTTACTAAGTATTTTTGTATCTGATGATTAATTATATCATGTATAATAATCTCATCCCATTTTATAATGGTTAAGGGGTTATAATTCAAATGTAAATCTATAATGATAAGTATCATGACTTAATTAGAATTAAATAATAGATAAAGGTTGATGGCTATAACAGACTCTCATTAAAGTAAGAAACTAAACGGATTTCCTTAGACTATTGGCTGTAGATGTGTGCTCTAATCTGAGTTGAACCATGTCTTCAACGACCTGAGGTGGCTACTTTGATCCATGTTGACCAGTGACCTGAACTCATATTTGATGACTTGATGTCTTGGTCCAATGACTTCAGTCCTGGGTGAGCTAGGCCTTTATTGGCTAAGTCCCTTTATTGGGCTTTTACCAGCCCATTCATGTGATTCCAAAAATACCCATAACATCAACCCCCAGCTCTCAGTGCAATCTATGGACTGGAAGCTATAGTTTGATAGTAAAAGCTACCAACTACGATCTATTATGCCATCATTTGGACTTTTGTCCTTCATTTCATCTGCTCCTACCCATGTCATCATTTCTACATTTAATACATGCATTTTTTCATAGCCGTTAGTGTGGTAATGACAGAGCCTCACTTTTCACTGGACTGTTAGATCAAGGGCAATTGATAAGTCTCTTAATCTATTGGTAAGGCTAATCGGGTTATATATAGTAAGGAAAACCCTTCTTTCCTTCTCACTTGTTTTTTTTTTTTTTGAAAACCTACACTTCAGTTTCTTGCTTGTTTCTTAAGCTCTCAACCAGTCATTGTCATTCTTCACCCTTTCTGTTTCACCAAGCTTGTGAAAGTAACCTTTAGATTTCAATTTCTAGAGATTGATCGTGCTTGTCGTACTCTTTTTAGGACCCATTTTGTAGATTCAGTAAGCTTTATGAACATAATCTTAGTTCTAAGCTTCTTCTTTTTGTGAATATTTTGCTTTGTGGGTTGATGATATCTAGTGGCTTGGTTCGATAATGTGCGCTCATTAGTCATTAGGAAATTTTTCCCTTCGAATTGGTTCTATAGTATGTTTATTTGCATGCTTGTCATTGTTTGTAAAACTGGCATGCTGTCTATTTGATAAAATGCTTGTAGGTCTTGAGATTGTAGATTATTAGGTTTAGCCTTTTTTTGTCTCCCTGGTTTTAGTGACCTAATAGGTTCATTGGTTGAGCCCCCTATGTTTTTAATAGTCTAGGTTTTAGATGATATTGGCGTGTTTGGCTTGCTGTATAGGGTATTCCCTATTAACTTTAGCCTTTAGGTATGTCTAGGTATGGTCCACTTTCAGCAACCTGATCATTCCTTCTTGTGTGTAGATGGCAGGTCATAGACAGTGAGGTTACCAAATAAGAAGTGCTGATGATTATAACTCTTTAGCCCAAAGTGGGGAGCTGATGCATTTTATAGACAAAATGACCTTTGGGAGTGGCGAGGTCGCCAAGAGGTTTATTGCTCGTCCTGATCCTACTGAGGGCCAGCAGGTTGCTAAGAGTGAGAGGTCCTCAGACTGCTCAGTGTTCAAGCACCACCCTTTGATAATTAAGCTTGATGAGCTTGGGGTTATAGTTGAAACATACCATCTTCCCAAGGGCTGCTGCATTATGGCACCTTCCTCTAACGATGATGCAGCTTATCCTCCTCCAGGATTTCTTGCTATTAGTACCCACCATCTCGCTGCTAGGCTTAGGTTATCGGTCCATCCTTATCTTATAGATTTGTTGAATAAACTGAAACTCTCCCCCTTTTAACTCACACCAAATTCGTATTCTCAGTTCACCTCCCTTGCCTTCTTATACCTTAGGAATAATCTCCCTTCTCCTTTGGTTAAGGTTCTTTGCTATCTATTTAGCATTAAGAGCATGGGTCAAAATGATGGAATTTACTACTTGACAGCTCATCGACCAAGTTTAAGAGGATCTTGCCACAAGGTGATACTAAGGGCAAGTCTAATGTGGGGAACTACAAATCCCACTAGTTTTACATTTCATGCCTTTCTCTGTATCATCTTTGCAATTCCGATTTCATCCTTACTCTTGGTAAGCGAGTTAAGGATGTGTGAGCTTGCCTAAATTCATGTTTTATTCTTTGGTTTTAACTTTTTGTTTCATTTTGTAGACGGAGCTGGCAAGGAGAAACCAACATTAAAGGCTGGGGAGATTGAGGTGCTGGGCCAGTTCATTGCTATAGATGATTTGAAGAATGATTTCAAATTCGAGGAGGATCTCCTATATTTGCATAAGCTTGCTCCAGCTTTAAACATCGAGCTTACCAGAGACATCAGAGCTCACCGAACTAGGAAGATCGGTCCAGCAAATTTTGAAAAATATGAAAACATGTTGAGACTTGTTAGCCTAGATTGCTCTAGCTACATATTTTCCTTAGTTTTAATGTTGAAGAACAATTTTATCTAATAATATATTTTAGTGTTTTTGATTTGTCTTACAAGTTCAAAGAAAAATGATTCAAGAGATCCAAGAATAATTTTTAGAAAATATTTTATTTCAATAGGATCTTTTGTAAATGAGTTCAAATGATATTTGATCCAAATATTTTAACTAAATAATGAGGTTAATCAAACCACTTGAAGAAAATAATTTTTCATAAGAACAGATTTTATAAAACTATTTTTCACTTCATGAATCGATTTCCACATCGATGTATTGAAGAACTTATAAAAAATTCATATTGAAATCGAAATAGAAATCAATTTCTAAAATAATAATTTGAAAAATTCTTTTTATCTAAGGTTAGGAAAATTGCCTACATCGATGTAGTAATAGGTTATAGTTCTACTTGTAATAGACCAAACTTTGATTACCACACCAATTAGTTAGTTGTAACCATCTTGAATCGATGCCATAATTGATGCAACGACTGAAAATTAGTTATTCTATTACAAACAATTATAAAAGCCCAATTGCTTTCAATATTTAAACATGTGTTTATAGTTTTCTTCATTATTCAAGCATGAAAACATCTGAGAAAAAGAGCTAAACAAGTTTTCTCTCTGCCTCATCAAGTTTTTGAGATCTAATCAAGAGTTTTTGGATCAAAGGTCAATTAAATTCATCTTAGTTATTTGAGATTTCATCTCAAACTCGCGGTATTGTATTTCTCAATCTTTCTTATTTCATTTCTTTTTATTTGAGATTTCTAGGGATTTAGAAATCTATATAGGTTAGCAAGAGCCTGTTCTAATTCTTGTATTTTTGTTCAAGTTTAGAAGAGCCTATTTATAATTCTTCTAAGTTAGTAGGAAGCCTGTGTAATTTCTTGTATTTTTTTATGTAAACTGGAATTTTAGGAGCCTGATAAATCCTGATAGTTTTTCTTTTAATTGAAGAGGTCTTTCGACTGAGAAAGATTAAGTGGAGTAGACTTGAATTGCGACTTCAATTGAAGTTGAACTACTTTAAAAATCTATGTCTACAATTTCTTTTTCTACATTTATATCTTGCTACTAAACTATAATTTCTTCCATATCCATATTCATTGATTATTAATCTACTGCATATCTTAATAAAAGAAGAGTTAATATTAGATAAAGATGTATATAAATTCCCCAACCGGAAAAGGGAAAGATCTATTTGTTTTTCACATTTTAATCTTTTATTGGGACCATCAAGACTTAACCTCTAAATGCCATGATCTTCCCACTCTGCTCGGTCTGCTGCTGCTACTATGACTTCATCAGCTCTTACTGCTACAAGTTAATCTTCTCCATTTATGGTAGTAGCATGCCCACAAATGCTGGCTCCCACCTCGCATCCTGAGGTGGCCGAGGTGATCGAGGAGGTCACATCCCCAACTATTCCCCTCATGAAAAAACAAAGAGTAGACAAGGGGAAAAAGGTTGTTATCGCTACAGATGAGGTAGTCCCTGAGGTCAAGAGCAAGGAGTGACCTACCAATCTTGGCCCAAAGATAGGGGAGTACGTCAACTTCCTCTGGGAGAATGTTAAGATGATCTTGGGGCCTCGCAATAGGGCCAAGGTATTCAAATCGAAGGAATCCCTGGGGGAAAGATTGATGAGTTATGCAGCTCATCATGTTTAGCTGGTAAGTAAAGTCCTTTCAACTTGGTTTTCTTACCTTTTTGTAATTCTGACTTAATTATTTGATTTTTTCAGGGCTTGCTGGCAACAATAAAGTTGAAAAAACACTTCAAGCTTGGGATGAGGGGAAGAAAAAGCTTAGGAGCAACCTAACTGTCGTGACTGCTAAGGTGCTGGAACTAAAAGAAAGAGCTAGATATGTCGAGGTTGTCAAGGAAAAGGCTGGGGAAGCTTTATCTCGTAAGGTGGCAGATCGCAAGGCTATCACATCTAGCATCAATAAAGTGGTTGATGAGCTGATGAGAGTAAAGGGCAAACTGGATGTGATAGTGTAGTAAGTTGAGGCTACCGAGAGGAGATATGAGGCGGTCAGGTACTTTGGTAAAAGAGGAGGTTGCACGAGCTAAGGTGGAGACCATCGTGCTGATTGTGAGAGCCAAAGAAGAGGCAGCATCTGAGGCCACCACTGGGTTCTTATTCACCTTGTGGAAGAAGCATCTAGAGATAGATTTTTCCTTTTTTGGTGGGAATATACTTGAGTTCATTAAAGGCTTCAAGGAAGATGCGAAGGTAACTTTTCCAGATAGGGGTTAGCAGGTGGAGTTTCTTCAGCTCAAGACTTGATTTGAAGAGAGAGCAACTCGCAGGTCATGGAAACTGCTGATGATCAAACAATGGTCAACTTGCTCATCTCACATATGGACCCTCTAAACTAGGGCATAACTTCCAAGGGCCAATCTTCCTCTTTGTAGCATTCTCCTCTTTGAGGGGGATCTTTAATGGACTTTTTTATAATATTCATGCTTTATTCTTGCTTTATTTGTCCAAGTTTCCATACATGTATGTTTAGTAGGTTACAAATGATATTATGTAGGTTGACATGAATGAGTTCTTGTAAGCCATGACTTAACAAACATTAGTTAAAATGGATATCCAATAGATCAATTGACCAATAACTTTATTATTGTCAAGATGAATGTCTAAGTAGGTCACATGAATGCAGTAACAAGTAGTATGTTGCATGCAATGCTGAATAGTAGGTCCCATGTGATGCCAAGCAGTAGGTCACATGTGGTGCTGAATAGTAGGTCGCATGTAGTGCTAAGTAGTAGGTCACATACAGTGCCGAGTAGTAGGTCATATATGGTGCCAAGTAGTAGGTCATATACGGTGCCAAATAGTTAGTCTCATATGGTGCCAAGTAGCAGGTCACATGCGGTGTCGAATAGTAGGTCGCATGTGCTACCAAGTAGTAGGTCATAAGCAGTGCTAAATAGTTGGTCACATACGGTGCCGAGTAGTAGGTCCATGCGATATCGAATAGTTGGTCTCATACAGTACCAAGTAGCAAGTCGCATGCAGTGCCAAGTAGTAGTAGGTCATCAACAGTGTCGAATAGTTGGTCACATACAGTGTCGAGTAGTAGGTTGCATGCAGTGTCGAGTAGTAGGTTACATGCAGTGCCAAATAGTAGGTCACATGTGGTGCTAAGTAGTAGGTCATATGCGGTGCCGAATAGTTAGTCATATGTAGTGCCAAGTAGTAGGTCTCATGTAGTGCCAAGTAGTAGATTGTATGTGGTGCCGAATAGTTAGTCACAAACAGTGCTGAGCAGTAGGTTGCTTGAGGTGTCAAATGGTAGGTTGCATGTGGTGCCAAGTTTTTGTAAGTACATCGAGTTGAATGCCTTTTTTATATTAGAAGGGTGATAGCTCACTTTTGGTATAGTATTCCATCAAAAATTTATTCAGAGATTAGCAACTAATCATAAAAATTTAAAAACATCGACAGTCTTATCAATTTCAAAACAATGTTAGATTATTTAGGTGGAGATGTTCAATATCTCGTGGCTCTCCACTAGAAATCACATTAACCTTCCTCCCTCTTATCTTTAACTTCATCTTTATAGCAGTGTCGGGCTGTGTGCTAATAGCTTCGCACATATTCAATTCCATTTGGGGTTGGGAATCTAACGGTGAGTGTCTTGGTAGATGTGATCATATCCAGGTCATTGATCGTAGGTCGCCCTAACACCACATTATATTTTGAGGGACAATTGATGATCAGAAAGTCTACTAAGACGATTACCTAGCGACCCAAATCTCCAAGGGTAATAGGAAGCCTGATTTACCCCATTGGTAGTATTGTATCTCCTGTAAAGCTATAAAGGGGCCCAAGGAAGGCTTCAATTGATCTGTGCTTAGACCTATCTGTTCAAAACATCCCTACATGATGTTCACTAAGCTACCTATATTGATCATAATTCTTCGTACCTTAGTGTTATCAATTCTAGCTTGGATAACCAATGCATCATTATGGGGAGAATGTATCCCTTGTGTATCTTCATCTATGAAGGTGATACTGAAAGGTTTCCTTGGCTTAGGGGCAGCCATGGGGCTGAGAAATTTCAAAAATTTTACTCCCCTTTAGCTTAGGAAACTTCCC
>JANHAO010026213.1:0-11151 GCA_026873985.1 Saraca asoca | reverse complement strand
TAACTCAATTGATAAACAAACAAAGATTGTATATTAAGTCTCCAACGAGATAAGGGCAAGATCTGATTTGAATTTCGCATTTTAAACTCCCCTACTACTTCTTTTAATCTCTGTATTTCTTAGAAGGGACCTGACAGCCTAGATAATGCTTGCTTGAAAAGTAAAGAAAAAAGGGCAAACATGGAGATAATTGACCACGTCTCTATAAAACATTATGAAAAATGAGGCATTATAGTTGCATGCTTGCTCATCCGATTTGATAGGTTCAAAGAAGATCCTCTTGATAGACTCATTCAAAACATAGACCTTCTCTAACTCGTAGATGACATCTAGGTCTCGCCACTCATTAGAAACAATAGTTAGCTTTATATCAAGGTGAATCCATCTTAAGTCATTTGGAGCATCTTCAATCAAGTGAACTCGCTCGTTAGCATTCTCGTCATGAGACCACTCAACCATCATTGTGTAGAGAGGAAGAGCAAAGTGGTAGATTGTGCATTCAAAAGAAAATTCCACGAAGTCGAATGAAGAGTTAGAGTTAGAGGATAGGTTGATTGGGTCACCCAATCTACTGGTCATGAAGTGTAAGAGTACAAAGATGAGGACCACCTTCAAAGAAAATAAAGTTTGGTTACAATGAGTGAATCAAAGGAAAGGATGATCAAGGTGAGAATGATCAGATAGGCAAAGGAAGTTAAAGCAAAAAGAAAAGGTGAGAGCTAGGTTGAAAGATACATTAAGCATTAGACTTTCTAGTACAGTCAATGAAAGCTAAACAGGAGTAGGGAGTAAAGCCACAGAGGAAAAACCACCATTCTCAACACATTTTGAAGAAAGAAAAGAGAAAAAGAAAACCTAAAGGCAAAAAATAAAAGAAGTACAAGAAGTTACCTATAAAAGAAATGGTAGAGCAACTGAAAAATAGTGGAGAAGTGATAGAGAACGAGATAGAAAGTAGTTACAGAATTTGGGTTTGTGGAGACAAAGTGTAGAGATCATCTCCAAAGGACCCAAATTGGCTTTTATAGAGGGATGAAAGAAATCTAACAGCTAGAGAGAATTGGGATGAATGACTTAAATAGGGATCCTTGCCATGACATGATCTTTGCGAGTCTCGAGACCTTTTGAGAAGACAAAACCATGAATGTTGGTAGAGCATAGGTAACAGTTAGCCTAGGGGAATGAAAGAGTCTTTAGGTAGGCCAGTCATTTCACCTATTGAGGGAGAAAGAGGGCAAACGACATAGCCCAAAGTAATCACTATTTGCAAGATAATTAACCTAGGTTGATCGATTAAGACTAGTCAGTAAAAGAACTACAGTAGCAACAAGGCCAAACCCATAATTAATCAATGCATAATGTTCGATCGATCAACTTAACCGTAGAAGTTGGCTAAACAAAAGACTTAGTAGGGTAACTATCTGATTGTTACATGACAAAAGATGTGACACAAGCATGCACAAGCAATAATGTGATTGCCACAAATTCCTAATAGGAATCTCGCTAACACTACCAATGCACTGAAGACATGTGGTCACATATCACTAGTTTAATAGTACGACAATTGACATGCTCAACACCTATATATACTAGCAGGTATTTCCTCTTCAGATCATCTTCACTACATTTCTAAAACTCTGCTTACACACTAACTTGCCCATCGGAGCACGCTCAATAGACCACTTCTATCATGTGCTATTGACTTTGTTGTACCTGCAAGTCACTTCTCAATTGTTACTCACTCCGTCGATTAGTTTCACGGGAAAGGAGAGTTTCTAGTTAAAAGAAGAATTCATTTTATTTCATTTGCAATTCTTATTTTAATTACAATTATATTATTGTGAAATCTATCAAATTTGTTAAAGATTTTACTAAAATACATTTCATTTGGCATGAAATACATTTTATATTAATAATTTTACCCCATTCTAATATTTTAATTACCATGATACCATTAAAATTTATCTTTTCAAATGAATTCCATGCATTTTTTAATATGTTTCAAACAAAAGAACTCATTTGAAAATGAATTGAAATCATTAGTTTTTATATCATTTTTAAACATTAAAATTTATTTAAAAATTAATTAAAATTGACATAGTCTAAAGTAACCTCTAGCTATCAGATAGTTGACCTATGCTAAGCAAAGAAACAGTCATTAAGCAAAAGCAAAGGACTAGGCCCAAGTCGAACAACCAATAGCACTTGGTCAATTGACTTAGGATGAAGAATTGGCCACCATAAAACCTAAGCGAATTAGCCTCCTAACCATCGCACAACAATTGGCATGACTTACTACATATACAAGTAACATGATCACAACAATTATCATGTGAGAATCTCGTTCACACCACTAGTATGCCAAAGACACGTGGCCACCCATTATTCACTTAGAAGCATGATAATTGGCACTCTTATCACTTATATAAATAAATAGGTCTATTCTCTTCAGATCATCTTCTTTACACTTACTGAGACTCTCTGTGAAAACTGAATGGAGCATAAGACTGTGATCAATAGAATACTTTCATCATGTGCAACTAACTTTATTATGTGTATAAGTCATCCTTCACTAGTTCTCATTCTCTTGCTCAGCCTTTCTCAGAGGAAGAGTTTTATTTGGCACTGTTTGTAGCTTTCCCAACCACATCATGTCATAACATTCTTATTCGTGTTTTGCTTATGCTCCATCTCTAAATAGGCATCACCGTTGTGAAAAGGGTTATGATGAACATCACCAAGATCAAATGGCAAAGAAAATTGAGTGAACGATCTGGGCTGTAGAGGATTTCAAGAAGCAAATAGAACCATGATCTTTTATAAACTCATCATTTTGGTCCTGATTAATAGAGAAGAGCAATTGGTTTTGCATAAAAGCACTATATTCTACATCCTTATACCATAGGCTATCTATGGTATTAAAGTTTAGCACGTTCCCTTTAGGGGGTGTCGACTAGGAAAAGCTCCCACCATAGGCCCATCTTTACTTTCTTAGTAATAGAAGCTAACATTTTCAAAAAGTTGCTGCTTTACCTTTAAAGTCGTCTCCAATAAGGGTCATACGCTTGCCTAATGACAAGGCCTTCACATGTCTAGATGAAGGTTTGGATGACCATGAGATGAGGGACTACCAGTGGCCTCAACTGTCAATAGGAGGGCTTTAATTTATGCAACCGATGGAACAATAAGCTTCTTCTTTGCCAAAGCCTGGGCGTGAATCTCCTCTAAATGTTTAGGATCTATTTTTGTTGGTAGATTTCAATAACTTCCTTGTTCAACCAACAAGATAAAAGGAAAAAGAAAATGGTCAGCAAAAAACATAAAGCATGAAGGAAACAAAAAGTAAGAGTTAAATACATATGAAAAATGAACTAGGCATTGAAAGGATTTAATGCCAAAAGCCAAATGATGAGATCTTACTCATCATCAGAAAAGTCTTTGAGAAGGCGGCTTCGGGGCTGCTTCATAGAAGTAGACCATTTTGATGGGTAAAGTGCCTTTCATCCTAAGGAAAAAAGGGGTGAAACCCCTTGGCCATTTGAACTTTGAAAAAAGAATGCTTCTAGGAGAGCATGTTGGTAAAAAAATTCTCTATGAAGATCTAGTCCAGACACTAAATGAAATGGATCCAACCCCTAAGCTTTTATTAAGAGTATATGAAGAAAAAGAAGAAAGACGCTACGATCGGAGTCAAGCGCAGTTGGATGCTCAACACCTTAAAGTAGAGGAGGAAGACCCAGGCGTTCCAAGTAAGTTTAGTTAGACAGATGTTCAAGACATGGAAAACATTCTCTTAAAACTTAAAAAAATAAGGAGAAACATGTAGACATTCAACCATGTCCCTGTAGAACATCACGAAGGAGAAAATGTTGTAGATGCATGCTTGTTTGTCTACTTCGACGAGTTAGAAGGATATCCCTTGAATGGATTAGCCCAAAATATGAATTCTCCCCAGTTCATAGATAACTTTGAGGTCTCACCATTTGTCTAAGGCTATGATTATTTTCACATCCGATTGAATCCATTTTAAGTCGTTTGATGTTGCATATATCAAATGGGCTCACTCGTTTCCATTCTCATCTTGAGATCGTCAACCATAAGTGTACAGATTGGTCGCGTAAAGTGGTAAACAATGTTTTTGAAAGACCACCTTCAAGAAATAAAAAACACAATTAGAGTGAGCAAGAAGGCAACAATGGCGATCGAACAAAAAACAAAGGGAAGTTAGGTAGAAAGGAAAGAAAGGAAGAAAGAAGGTTTGGGTAAGCCAAGAAGCTCGTGAGGCACCAGTGCCTCCAGTGAGACTCATTGACAGACCAATAGACTCTAATAGGCAGCAACTCCAGGGCAAGGTACCATTGCAACTGGCATAGTTTTAAGTGCAAAAAAGGAAGAAAAAAACCAAAAAACATATTTTTGACAGAAATAAATATGTATTTATGAGTCAATATGTATAATTAGGCTTGTAGGAGGTTTCCTACGGATGACTTTTTACGCTCGTCACGGACTCTCAGGTTGGGTCGTGACACAAGAAAAGCAATGAAATATAGAATTTACCCCAAAGAACGCACAGAGGAGCAATCGAAAAGCACAAAAGGTTGCCAAAGAATCAAGAACAGTAGTAGCAAAGTTTGAAGGCTCTGAACTCAAAATGCAAAAGTATTTTCCTAATAGACTAGTTTTGTTTTTATAGGATGAAGAGGAAGATCCAATAGTCTATAAGAATCAAGATGAATGGCTCAAATGATGATCCTCGTCATGATGCGACTTTAGCAAATCTTGAGATTCCTTAGGAAGGTAACTTAATTATGAGTGCTTATAGTGAGCAGATGACGAAAGGTTGTCAAGTCGATCGAACGATGTATCCGTTAGAGAGGAGGGGGCAAATGACACAATCTAAAATAGCCTCAAGTCATCAAACGATCAGCCCAGGTCAAAAGTTGAGCAAGAAATCAATCACAAAGCAAAGGCAAAGGGTCAAGCCTAAGTCAAACGATCAATAGTACTTGGTCGATCGACTTGGGATGAAGAATTGGCGACCAAAAAGTATGAGCAAATTAGTTTCATAGCTGACACATCACAATATGTGTGACTTAGGACATGCACAAGTAATATGCTCACAATAACCACCAAGCGAGAGTCTAGCTCATGCTATTAGTATGCTAAAGACATGTGGCCACTCATTATTTGTTTAGAAGCAAGACAATTGGCACAGTCATCACTTATATAAACAAATAGGTATCTTCTCTTTAGATCATCTTCTTTACATTTATTGAAACTCTACGTGAGAATTAACTTGAGCATCGAAGTGTATTCGGAGGACTACTTTCATTGTGTATGATTAACTTTATTACATGTGTAAATTATCCTTTTGTTGATTTTTCATCTCCTAATAAGCCTTTCTTAAAGGAAGAATTTTAAAAATCATTTTTATTGAAATGAAATGAACTGAATTCTAGAAAAAATTAATTATAAAGAAAGCACTTTTTACTTTCAATGTTCAAGTGGGATTGTGAAATTTTCTTCCCACCACTCATGCTTGATTTAACACATACAACTTCAAGAGCAATGGCATATGATGTGTTTCCTTGTTTTGTTATTGGATTTCATCTAAATAATTTCTTCCTTTAAATTTTTGTTTTTCCCTACTACCAACTATTATCAATTATGATTTGGGTTTTCTAATTATTTTAGGGAAAGGGTTAAAAAAAAGTATTTAATAGTCATGTGATATTCACGTATTTATTTCATTAATTTATGAATGAAATATAAATGAACGTGAAAATAAATAAATAAATCAAAGTTTAAGAAATTAGATTTTATTTTCATTAAAAAAAATTAAGTTCGGAAGATTGGATGTGATATTTCAAAGGTTAAAGGTTATATCAAGTCAAGTACTTAAACACTTAAATAATTTAGATCTTGAAGTCTTATAGGAAATTAGATTTACTTTTTCAAAGGTAACGGTGACTGGTTATAGCACTGAGTCAGAGGGGAAAAACAATCTCAACGTTTGCAAGTACAGACCCCCTTAACATGATTGCTTGGTTCTGCCTGAAATGCTCCAATCTCCACGTTTACTAACCTTATTCCACATCATCTTCCCTCTCAAGTTCCCACACTTCCATGCCTTCCAAACAAGATTATGCAGCACTTCCTCTTCTATATTGGACCTGTGCACCAATTCCCAACACCTTCAACAAATCCATGCAAGGTTTATCCTCCATGGCCTCCACCAAAACCCAGCCCTTTCCTCCAAACTTATGGACTGCTACGCCAATTTTGGCATCCCCACTTCTTCCGAGAAAGTCTTTCACTTCACAGACAACCCAAATTCAATTATTTACAATACAGTTCTACAAAATCTCTCAAAGTTTGGTAGTTATGAAAAAACATTCTTGGTGTACAAGGAAATGATTGAGAAATCCATGTTCCCAGATGAAGATGGTTACATTTCCCTTTTGAGGTCTTGTTTTTGTTTGTCAGATGAACATGGGAAAATGATTTCTGGAAATATATTGAAACTGGGAATCCATGCATTTGACTTGGTGGCAAGTACTTTGATAGGGATGTGTGATAGAGCTGGCAATTTTATGTCTGAGAATCAACCAGATGAAAGAAACTCTATGACTGAATTGAATTATTGGAATGGTTTGATTTCTGAGGCTTTTCAAAGTGGACATACAGATGAGAGTTTTCGACTTTTTGGTCGAATGAGAAAAAGGAAACTTCAACCCAATTCACTTACCGTGATTAACTTGTTAAGGTCTACTGTTGATTTGGGGTGTTTGAAGATAGGAAGAGTCCTCCACTCTATGGTTGTTGTGAGCAATTTGTGTGAAGAATTGTCTGTGAATACTGCATTGTTATCCATGTATGCCAAGTTAGGGTGTCTAGAAGATGCAAGACTGCTATTTGACAAAATGCCTGAGAGGGATTGTGCAGTCTGGAACATAATTATTTCAGCATATTCAAGAAATGGGCGGCCTAAGGAATCCTTAGAACTCATAAGTTTTATGGTAAGATCAGGGGTTAGAGCTGACTTATTTACAGCTATCCCTGCAATTTCTTCTGTCACACAGTTAAAACTTATTGAATGGGGCAGACAACTGCATGCCTATGTGATAAGAAGTGGTTCAGATTATCAGGTATCTGTTCATAATTCTCTTATTGACATGTATTCTGAATGCAATGACTTAAATTCAGGCCGGAAAACTTTTGACTTGATAACAAACAAGACTGTGGTTTCATGGAGTGCCGTGATCAAAGGATATGTGATGCACGATCAGTGTCTTGAGGCTCTATTGCTCTTCTCCAAAATGAAGTTGAATGGGATTAGTGTTGACTTCATTATAGTCATTAACATATTGCCCGCCTGTGCAAATATTGGGGCATTAGAACATGTAAGATACTTACATGGGTACTCATTAAAAGCCAGCCTTGATTCACTCAGATCTGTTAAGACATCGCTTCTCAGTACTTACGCAAAATGTGGATGCATAGAGATGGCCAGAAAGCTTTTTGATGAAGAGAAGAGCAACCATAAAGATCTAATTGGATGGAACTCTATGATTAGTGCATATGCCAAACACGGAGAATGGTTTCACTGTTTTCAGTTGTACAATCAAATGAAACTGTCAGATATTATTCCAGACCAAGTAACATTTCTGGGTTTGCTGACAGCTTGTGTTAATTCAGGCCTTGTTAAAGAAGGAAAGGAAATTTTCAAGGAGATGAAGGAAATATATGATTACCAACCAAGCCAGGAACATCATGCATGTATGGTTGATCTACTAGGTCGTGCAGGGCATATCAATGAAGCCAGAGAAATAATAAAAACTATGCGTATTAAACCAGATGCCAGGGTTTGGGGCCCGCTGTTGAGTGCCTGTAAGATGCACTCAGAGACCCGCTTTGCAGAAATAGCTGCTGAGAAACTTATAAATATGGAACCCAAAAATGCTGGAAATTATGTATTGCTCTCCAATATATATGCCGCTTCAGGGAAGTGGGATGGAGTAGCCAAAATGAGGAGTTTTCTTCGAGATAGAGGACTTAAGAAAACACCTGGTTGTAGTTGGCTAGAGTTCAATGGACAAGTGCATGAATTTCGTGTTGCTGATCAATCTCATCCAAGATCACAGGACATATATGCTGTACTGAAAACACTGGAGTTGGAAATACAGGATATGAGAGAAAAGACATTTGAAACATTCCTAAACAGTGACTTTTAAAGTATTGTTGTCACCTCTTTGACCATCCTATCACACAAGGGCTGTGTATTGCATATGAAGAATGAGTAGCCTCCACTCAGGCACTTTTTAAGACCTGGGATCAGGGCAGCCAATTCATGGAACAACCCTAAAGTCATACTTCTGTTCCAGCCAACCGAACAGGGCACACTTGTATTACTGGTTTTCCTTTTCACCTACAATACTTTGTTTTCTACAATGTGAAGTATCACTTTGCTAGATCTTAAAGATTGTCAGAGAGAAGATAGTCGTCCTCTGCTCATTTTGTTATGTCTTTCCTGTGACTATTGACAATTTGAAAGGTTTTCCATTTCTTTAGTTGCTATGTAGGTGTACAAGGAACATGGTGAAAAGAACCTAACTCTGATAAAATCATCAAATAGGGATCTATAAGCATTTGTAATACACTCACAAACAAAAGTAGATATAAAGTTTTTACATACACCTCTTACAGTATCATGGAGTTTCCATCACAGTGGGTCAATTCCCTATTCTATTCTACTAATAAATAATAAGATAATATATCACATTTGTTAAGAAGAAAAAAAGCAAATTAGGGTAAGTAGCATTTAAATTGTACCGAGGAAATGCCTAAGAGCAACTGGAGTGCTGCTTTAACAAACAACGCCTTACTTTTTACTAGATAACACAGTTCAGGTAAATTTCATGATGTACATAACCTTCGTTGGAGTCAAAAACATGAGCTGTATGTTAAAGATCATATAGAAACTGTTCAGGGAAAGGGTTTTTGAGCGAGGCATATGTACAGTAATGGAATCTTTACCAAAGTGACTGTCTAAGTTAAGGAGTAAGCATCCTAGACAAAGTTGCTAAATAGGACAAAAGGACAAAGGGGTTCTAAATATGGGGTTCGAAGAGTCCGGAAAGTTGAGGCTTAAGGGTGAATTTATAGGGTTTCATAGTAAGTTAATGGTGTTAATGGGGTTGATATGGCTGGTTTTTAAGGTTGTTTATGAGGTTCAGATCTGAGGGAGAAGATGGAGGATATGAGAGGACGATTAGGCCTTTATGATGGTTTAATGGAAATATTCATGGGATAGGCTGATTAATGAATGATATGGGATGTTAGATAGGTGGGACTGGGTAAGTTAGTGGTTGGGTCAATTGTTAGCAGGGTTCCTAAGGTTAAGGGTTGGCCATCCAACCGGGATGTTCCCTTACTCTCGCTTCCGTCCAAAGGGTTGACAAGAAGTTAGGCATAACAGGCCGATTCCTTTATACTCCACAGATGTATCCCTACTCCAACCCTATCAAATAAAGTTCCCAAAAGGATTGGTAGGGAGGAGGTTATTCGTCCCCTTGCCTAGAGACCACTGGCAGGCACAATGCCTCCCAGGAGCTCTATTTGTTCAAGCTTCCATAGGATGCCGTAAAAGCATCTCTAACAGGAGTTGCTTGGGTGGTTCTTAAACTTAGGAATCAATATTGTGACAGTATTACTGATGGAACAACTCCAGCTAACACCTACGTATAACTTTAATTATTTATATAAACAACGATATCTTAAATATAAAATAATAATTTTCTAATCGAATCACTTAGAAAGTGATGAACTTGTAGGATCCATTTGATAAACTTTTTAGAGTTGCATCATTAGGTTGAGAGTTGTTTAAAGTAGTATAAAATAAAAAATGATAATATAACATGATGGGATCCATAAAAAGAGGAGTTAAGTAACTCCAATAAGTTGTATCATTGGAGATGCTCTAAGCGCGTGGTTCAAAATCTAAGGAAGGATTTCTTAACGATATTGATTTGTAATTTGGTGGGTCGATGGCTCTGAATGGGACCTTGAGTTCATGTGTTGAGCTAATTATGAGTCATTTTTTTTATGATTGATTGCCGCTATCTCGGTCAAGTGACACTACGGGTCTTCATAAGAAGAGAAACTCATCCTAATTAATCAGATCTTTCGTCTCAGCTGTACTCAGAAAAAATTTCTCGAGACAACCATATATTAAACTCCACAGTACCCCTAATCATTGCTTGTTTTTCCAGAAACAGATCATGCAGTTTGAGTCAAATTAAGGGAGGCTTCATATGCGAACTAGTTGGAGGAAATTCCATCAATATTTGGCATGATAAATGGCTTGACGACTTAATTATAGAACAATATAAACGCCACAAAATTACAACCAGATTTTAGGTAAAAAAACCTTGTGATATCGGTCGTTTGTCAATGAAGTCTGCTCTATTCCTATTCCAGTCAAAGAAAATCTTTACACCATCCTTTGTAATTTAAACCTTTCCAAAAACTTCAGTATCAGAGCTTTAAACCAATGAATTAGTATACTCATGGAATATCCTCAACTACCCGCAAAAATTTCTTCCATTAAGCATTTCCCCTCTTTTGATTCTGTCATCAAGAAGTCGAGAATAACATCCACATTTTTTGTTATTGCTCCTCCACTTAGATTGTTTGGGATGTCATGGTCTGGATCCATACAAGAAACATAAATGTTGTCCCTGAAGTACAATGGAAAAGCAAACTTCAACCTTGCAGCAAAATCTTTAACACTTTCTACTCAGTGGCACACTTGGCTAGCTTGAAATAATGTCTCTTTCAACAGACACAATACCAATCTTTCTGATGTGTAAATTAGCTTAAAACTTGCTTCTAAAGATAAGCCAAGTTTCCTTTAGTTTTGCCCTCAATGACTTCCTAGGCATAGAGGAACAAATTTGACAGCAGAATATAGAACATTCTGTTTTGGTCTCAATTATGCATTGCAAAATGATACTATTGATATCCACTTATTTGCTCATACAGTGGCAAATGCAGTAGCAGACCTTTTTGTTACGTAGGCTCCCTCATCAAAAGACAAAAGTAGCAATAAGTCAAAAAGGAAAAATAAAAAGGAAACCTTCTTTTGCCTTT
>JANHAO010026212.1:0-11147 GCA_026873985.1 Saraca asoca | reverse complement strand
GCCCCAGCATCCCACATCGGCTAAGTCGGGATCCGGGGAAGGCCTTATAAGGGGGAAATGTTCCCTCCCACGTAGGCGTGCTTTTAGAGGCTCAATGTAGCCTCAAGGGACAAAATCGTGAGGGGTATGACTCTACCCCAGAGCGGACAATACTTGCATATGGGCCTTATAGTGGTATCAGAGCCGGGACTGACCTTTGGTCTGATGGGTCAGGGGGGATGTTGGAAATGTTCCATGCCCTAGTATCCCACATCAGCTAAGTCAGGATCCGAGGAAGGCCTTATAAGGGGGAAATGTTCCCTCCCACGTAGGCGCGCTTTTGGGGGCTCAATGTAGCCTCAAGGGACAAAATTGTGAGGGGTATGGCTCTGCCCCAGAGTGGACAATACTTGTGTGTGGGCCTTATAGTGGTATCAGAGCCGGGATTGGCCTCTGGTCTGATGGGTCAGGGGGGATGTTGGAAATGTTCCACGCCCAAGCATCCCACATCTGCTAAGTCGGGATCCGGGGAAGGCCTTATAACGGGGAAATGTTCCTTCCCACGTAGGCATGCTTTTAGGGGCTCAATGTAGCCTCAAGGGACAAAACCGTGAGGGGTATGACTCTGCCCCAGAGCGGACAATACTTGCGCGTGGGCCTTATAATAATTTCTTCTTGCCTTTATGCATCCCAAGCTTATGCTTGTGCTAGTGCTTTAATACTTTCAACTAGCTCTCTTGCCATGTCCTCAACTGGTGGCTGAGGGGCTGCCAGTTGAACTATTAGAGTGCTAGAACTCCTGGTGACCCTTCCTTTCTTCATTGTAGTCAGACAGAAAGATGATTCAAAAAACAGATGGGCCCTCCTTCTAGCACCAAAATATTGATGGTGGAATCTGGTTACGCCAAACTCCAGTCAGTTGAGATTAGTTCTTGAACCCCAAACTGCTTTCTGATTGACCAAATGAGAAATAAAGATAGTGGAGAGGAAGGAGGACAATGGCAGACGATGTTTTTACATGGTTTGGCTAAATCTGAGTGTTATCGAACCCTACGTCCATGACAAAATTTTTATTAATTTGAAGGAAAGTATTACGGGGCTTTATCTTAGCTATCTCAACCTCTCTCCCCTTTTACAATAATCTCCTATTCTATTTATAGAGGAAAAGAGGTTACATGCAATAATTACAAGTTGTAATTCTATTACATCAAATATTAAATGAACAAGACAATAAAATCTCCTGCAATCTAACTTCTATAGGCTACTTTCTGTGGGGTAGGCCCCTCTTGTCGATGGGAATATAGGCTTGATGCAAGCGTACCTGGAGCTCCATCTTGCAGAGCTTCTAGCCTAGATTATACCTCTTCTGCACGAGTTTGAGACTATTGCTTAGCGAGGATGAGCTCATTTGTGACAAGGAGAGCTCGTGCAAAGATAGTTTGTTGAGCATGCGAACTAGAACCTTGCGCTCTTATCCTTAGCGAGCTAGCCGTCCTTTAGACTTAACTTCCATTGAGCCTTCGGCCTACTTTGGCGAGACCAATTTTCACCCACAACAACATTCTAGTCGATAACTATTTAAAATAAAAAAATATAATAAAAACTAAAAAGATTAGACAGGATCAGTAGCATTTCTATCTTGATTTCTCCCTCTTGAAGATCTATTTACATCTATGGGTGAAAATTAATCTTCCAAATTAACATTAACACCATCTTGAAAAAAAAAATGGAAGCCATTAATATAAAGCAAGAAAGAAGAAACCATTTAGCTGGCCTAATTAAATATAATATTAGGAAACCACCATCAAACTAATTAAATGGTAAATGGACAACTATTATCAAAATGAGTGAGACTAATTCTAAGGATAATCACCAATATAGGACATTTCTATCAACAAGGATATTGTCACTAGACATATATGCATCCAAAACTGGGTATGTTGACTAATGAATATCATAAAAGAACCAATGTAAAGGTTGTCATTAATAACCATATCAAATGACCTGGCTATCTAAAAGAGACCAGAGAATCCAGGAGCTTTAGTTATCATATCCATGCAATTGGTTAACTAAACCAATAATACTATGCTTGTGCTATCTATCAATATCAAAATTTATTATATCACAGGAAATGGAAGACTATTTACATTCACTTTTTTTTTTAGTTATTTTCTCCACCATTTTTTCTCCTGAAAGAAAAACCATAAGAAATAATTTCTTTTGCAAGTGCGACTTCAAAATATTAGCTGGCTATATCTGCCATTCTTACATACAAAAAAAGTATAATAAATTAAAAAGTCATTCATAGTGTTATCTGACGTTCGATGTGCTAAGTTCCCAGCTAGTAAGCTAATTGCCATTAACAAGAATAATAGTTTAATGTACGTTAGATATAGGAGGTTCTGAGGAGCAAGATAGGTACTTATTTAGTTCCAAAGAGGCAAAATATCGAAATGATAATGGGATGAATAGAACAACCAACTCTAGTTAGTGGAAAGCAATTAGGTAGACAAAAATATGGAATTTCTTAATAGGCCTTAGGATTGCACTCAATAGTAGAAGTATCTTGCTTAAATACAAGGAAAGCACACATCAGTTACAATCACCTTCTGTTATATGATGATATCACACTTTAAGTTGATTACTTTTAGACTTGAGCAGCAAGGATAATTTAGATTGAAAGATAGTTGAGATTTGTTTTCATGAAGGGCAAACTTGAAAGTTTAAACTCTAGGAAAAGACCATTCTAAAAGCACTTGTAAGTTTATCTAGAATCCAAATAAGCAAGACACTAAATACTCAAAGGCACAATTGAACATAATCAACAGACTAACCTAAACAAGATAACAGTACTTACAAGACCAAATCAAATAAATGCCAGTCCTAATTTCAGTGATTTCACAATAATCAGCAAATAGTGGACACATCAAGTTAAAATGCTACTAAAATTGATTCAATCAATTTTATTTTCTCTTGAGACTCGAATCCACGTATAAATTTAGCAAGCAATGTTTTTCAACAATGCATCAGCAATCTTAAAATATATCATATGACAAAGTTGTATTTGTTGGTTAACAAGTGGCTACATGGACAAATGGGGTAGAATGCACCTGCCTATCACCTTAATGTAGTCTATAATGGCTTGCACCTGCACTCGTGTTTCAGCCAACTCCTGCTCATTTTGATATAGCTTTGATTTAAGCTTGTCAAATTTTTCTTGGTTCACAGGATGGGTGCCAGATGAACTGCTGGAGTGGATGCCACCTCCTCTTTGAGAACTACTCTCAAACATGCTTATGGGACAAAAATCTATGCCTAGGCCTCGAACACAACCGGGGTGCTCTTTCCTAAACATTTGTCCAAAAGCATCATTTGGACAAATTATTGAAAGTTGTATTTGCTCTACTTGGCCTGAAGCTTCTTGCAATTTTTCCTAAGTAAATAACAAAACATAGGTTACAATATCAACTAATTACTATTTCAAAAGTAATAAAGTTTTCAACAAATCCTCACCCCTATGCTTCTTGCCTCATTGTTCACATATGAGCTATCACTCCTCCTATGGATAGCATCCCATAACTCTACTCATCCAATAGAACCTTGTTTCTCCTTTTCTTGTCATTTAAACAAGGAAAAAAAGTTATTTCATAAGCAAATCTTAATTATATTCACTTAAATTAGATGGCTATACTACCATTTCATCCTTTTTTTGTGCAAATGTTTTTGACCCTATAGCATGAGGAATGGTCTGCTTGCTTCTATTCTATGCATTTTTCCTACACATTTCGTACATAAAAAAACTCAATTACTCATTCAGTCATCAGTATAGACATAGTTAAATTCAATAATTTTTACATACTAGAATTAAGTAAACTACTAACCTTATGTCTTTGTTTATCCCAGATTAGGAGCAAGGCTCTCTATTGCTCTTTTGTAATTCCCTTTGGGCAGTTTTGTTTAATATTTTGCTCCAAAGTAAAGTTGGGGTCATAATGCTTGCTGTACAATCCTCCTTTAAAATCTCTCCACTGCTTTCCCATTACTTGATTAGTGAGCCACTTGGCCATTTCATCATTTTCAAATTGAAAAAATGGCCGTGAAAAAAAAATTCATTAGTATCAAAATGAAATATGAATTATAAATACCAAAGCAATTCTATTGCATAACATCACCAATTTGTTAAATACATCACCTTTGATTAAGTCTAGTATGTTTGGCCAGGCCTCATAATCTATGGCATATTTGGTCCTGGCCAAATGACTCATTGCACTTGAAAAAATACCTCCTTTGTCTCCTATGGGCCGACCAAGATTGTCTATTCCAACTATTATTTTTTTCTCCATCCAAGCCCCAAACTTGATCAACCTGGAGCTTCTTGGCCTTGATCACACGTCCTTATCTGTTGAAAGAAGTACAAAATACTAGTGTAATATTAACTTAAACACATAAGAAAATGATATATTATAGTTACCTATCATATTTCATTGTCATCCACTTCTGGGCCTACTATTCATAGCACCAAGAGTATCACCTGCATGAGCATCAAGTAGCTCATTATCCATCTTATCACTCACATGAGCATCAAGCTGCATGTCCTGGGTAGGTAGGATGAGCTGTATAGGCTATGTATATGTGGATTGGGTGGGCTGAATGGGCTATGAATCTAAGAATTATGTGGGTCATGTGGAATGTGTAGGCTGAGTGGGCTGGGATTGTGTGGGCTATAGAGGATATGGGTAGGTACCGGACACTCTCTGTGTGCCCCAAACTCTTGCATGTCTTAACTTAGGCATTTCTGCAAAATAGATTGTAAAATAGTATATATTAGCACATTGTACAAGAATCTTAGACTAATTTTAGTCATATCGAGAAAAGCCACAAATAATGCAATTATACAGTTAAATTCTTAAACTAAGTTCTAGCCCATTTTTCTTTAAAAAATAATTCTATTGATACAGGGATGGCATCATTTATTATTATATTTTCTCAAATTATATGTTTCTTGTTCCTAGACTGTAAATAAAGGGAAATTTTACAGTTTTAGAAATTAATTTATTTTTTGGGCTTTCATGGATTTTAGGGATCTTTCACTTGTTAAGATTTTGCTGGACAAAAAGGCATATTTTATTTATTTTTGCATGATTCTGTAGTGGATGACAACAGGCAAAGGAATAATTCATTCTGAAATGCTAGCAAGAGAAGGAACCAAAACACTATTGTAGCTATGGATCAATCTACCATCACAAGACAAAATGTTAGATCCTTTTTAATCCATTTTATAGCCACTCTTTCTAGTAAATTTAACAAATTTTTTGCCAATTATTGGCATTTTCTAGCCATACTTCTTTCAATTGCTAATGCAGGTTGTAAAGGAAGGGAAAGTATAACAAGGCTTAGCACTGAATTAAATCCTGATATTTCAATCATCTTTTTTCAGATGCAAAAATGCCCGAGCTTCAATATTAATCTTAGAATGGAAGCAGGGTTAGAAGAATCAGGTCAACTCCATTGCTCTCTCAGGAAAAGACTACAACTGAAAGCTTGTCAAACTAGACTAAACCCACTAATATCAACTCAAAATTTCATGTTAAATATGACCAGTGCGTAATAAAAAATGAAAAAGTGGAAATTGAAGAGAAAGTGGTTACAATGGAGAGAAGTTATTTTGAGAAACCAAGAGCTTCATTCTTAGATCTGTTAAAAGAAGAGGAAGAAGCTCATCTTCTAATCACACCACAAAAACAAAGTAATAATGGTAGGGGCACAAAGAAGGTAGTGAAGGAAATGGCATCCACATCGACTAAAGGAGAAGAGAAGAGGAAGCCTAAGCCTTTTTTCTTCAGCAATTGCATTTGTTATGTAACTGTGTTGAACTAAGTCCTCAAAAAATCATATTTCTGTTTAATTTTCCTTATTTGCACATTTTGGCTTTTGTTTCTAATTGATTTGTTTGAAAGTGAATTTTTGGTCTGAGTAGATGTATTTGGCAAGATCTATGATGTTTCATTTTCTATCATTGTTATCTGACGTAAATTCAAGATGAAGTGATTCCTTTGTGAAGTTTATTTTGTTTGAGGGAGTTTATGAAGCTGGGAGAGAAAGCATTGGGGATTAGTAGAGGCAATTTTTCAGCCTCTGATTATAACATTTGTTTATTTGTTGATTATATAATAATCTTGGAGGCCTATAAGATAAAACTTTCTATTTATTTTACCATGTTTTGGATTCTAATCATAGTGAAACATAATCTGATTACAATACAATACAACCTGCCCTAATGACCTAGAGTTAGATTCACAAAGCTAATGACATAACTTTGTCATTTTAAATTGGACTTTTATCTTTTATAAGTTTAGAGAACAAACACTAGAGTTGAAGAATCATGAGTGCCTTAAGATTTTATGTAAAGGTTATTGCTACCTACTTGCATTATAAACAAAACATTAGTAAAAGCACAGTTACAATATGTGAATTAGCTGATTTTTATATAAATCCACAAATTAATGTTCTTGTGAAGACTATTGCAGCCTTTCAAAAACTATCAAATTCACCCTTCACTTGAATGATAGATGCAACCCCCTATGTTGCCCAAGATTGCCTACATTCAACTTTAAGAGCACCACTTGGAAGAGGCCCTTAATGAGAAATAAAAAATCAAATATTGCAACATTTACCAAGAACAAAAAAAATCAAATGGAAGCCACAAACACAAATTTAATGACAAATAGAACAAAATCTGGATCATAAACATTAACACAAATTCAAAAAATTCACTAAGGATCTCCAATCAACACAGTGGAAGCCACAAAAAGAAGATAAGCACAACATTAGAAGAAAAAGGCTTTTGAACATACCTTGAAAAGTGACAAAAAGTATAGTTTTATTGGTGAAGCAAGGGCAAAAAATACAAGAGAAATGTAGCAGTGAGTGGAGCAATAATGAAGGAAGCAATGATGAGAAAGGATGTTCGATGTGGAAGGCTATAGAATATCCAAGTAATGAGTGTTTCAAAATTCCATCTACTTTTGGAAAGGTTGAAGTCATTGACGAAGAGGAAGCTTAGGTTTCTATTTTGCAATTTTGCTTGCAAAAGTCTAATGGTATGCAATTAATGTGATTTGGGAATTTTCACTAGTAGCGGTTAAGTATTAACTGCCACCAAGAGTTACAAAACCTGGATAAATTATAGCATTTAAAACAACAGCCGCTATCCTTGTTTTTAGAAGCGGTTTGCCTAACCACCAGAAATTAATTGACCTTATTTAGTACAATTTTTGGTAGTGTCAGTTCCATTTATCATCTCTTTTTTCCCCATTAATTCTCTTTTTGTCTTTGGTCACTCATTCTCTCTCTTCTTCCACATTGTTTTAGTTCTCTCCCTACTAAAATTTCTCTTTTGCTTAAGGTTTTATCTTTGTTTCTAGTTTACCATCTATTTACAAGGAACATTAAGCATAATTGAATATATCCTATTTTGTTGAGTTCCTATTAGATGTTATTCTATTTGAATTTTGCACTATAACATTTTTATTCTTTAGCAACATGACAAAACTATTATCTATAAGAATATGCAATGATTTTTTACTATGGTTTTATCAAGCATTATCTATTCTTTTAGGTAATAGTTTTTTTGATGTTTTTGACAACAAATGATAAAATTGTTGCCTATTGTTTAATTGTAGGCAATGGCTTTTTTTTTTTTTTATTTGGCAATGGTTGTGGACTATTGCAGACTACGATAATGCTTATTAGGTGTTGTCAACTGAATAAATAGCAACACTTATCAACCATTATCATATATAATAGGCAACAATAATTTTTTTTAATAGATAGGCAACACTTATCAACTATTATCAAATGTAATAGGCAATGATTTTTTTATAGATAGGCAACACCGATTAACCATTGTCATATATAATAGGCAACAGTTTTTTTTATAAATAAACAACACCTTGCTACATAATAAGCAATGATTTTTTTATAAATAGGTAACACTTATCAATCATTGTCATATATAATAGGTAGATAAGCAACACTTTGCTACAGAATAGGCAATGATTTTTTTTTATATACATAAGCAACATTTTTTTAAACATCACATTCATTCCATAAAAAAAAATTTCTAATTACTCCAATAGTCAATACATCAATTAATTTGTCCCAAATTTGAAGAAATAAATCCAAAACAATAAGATAACTGTAAAGAATATTAACTCTAAGTTCAACAGCTTAATGAAAATTTAAATTGAAAATCATATTCATTGAAGATTCTCATCATCAGCACCTATATCCAGGAAGTTATTTTTTGGACCTATGATAATGTTGTTTAATAAATAGGAAAGCTTCATCTGAAGCTTAGATCTTCTTATCAGCAGCTTTCCCCAATGAGGTGAAGTTTAATCTGAGAATAAGAAGGAAAATCATCACCTAAGGACAAAACTTTATATACAACCAATATATAAACACTTACTAAACCCCTTGATACAAGAATGTCAACATATTTGCACAATAATACCATTAGATACCTGATAAGAGGCTTCCTCTAGGGCATAGGTGCAGGAATCTCACTCAACAATGGTGCTGCAAGTTCAGTAGGCTTTGCAAACAAAATAGACAAGGGAAGAAAACACGAGAGAAAGTTGAATCAAAACTATTTCAAATTATTAAACAAACTTTCAACATTGCACAAAATGCCATCAAGATCAAGGCAGAAGCAACATTAAATGAGAATATCTAGGATACTAAGTGGAAGAAACCCATGCACCTCATTTGTCATCTAAGGTTTATGCAGTGACAAGTGAAAGCAAATAGAAAAGGAAGAGAATGGATTTTATATCTTCAGCTTGACATGAACAATTTTAGCAAAAACAAATCATATCATATAGAGATGATTGGACATAATGAGAGCCATGGTGGAATTTACACTCATGGGGAATATGTAAGAATAAAATAAGAAAGATGCTGAAAATTTGAAGGCATAGGCAAAGGTTAACATCAAGCTCCTCCAAGCCCCTATTAAAGAATAAATGAGTAGAACAATTAGTTTCCTTAGTAGAAATAATTGGCTTTACTACCAGTATAGGTTTTGAGGTTGAGAAGTCTAGGCTGTTACTTTTCACATTGCTCCTAAAACCTTTTACCTGATTTCTACACTTAAGGCCATCTTCAAGTTCATCATGTTTTTCTAGAAAGGCTTGGTGCATATCATATGGACCTCACATAATCTTCTTAATAGCCAATTTCTTTACTTCCCTAGAACTTGATGTATTAATAGCTATAGGTATAGGGTTAATTTGAGGATTGCCTCTTATTAAGCCATGAGTCTCGATACTCTCAGAAGGAATCTCCCTAGGAGAAATTAAATCTAGTTTCTCATTATTTTGTTCAACTATCCTATTGGCTTTGGTGGAAATAGTCTACCAATGCTAATAAAACTTTTATCAACCATAAACTTCCCTGGTAGAGGAAGTTTGATGTCCCATGCACTTGGAATTTTTCAAGTTACCATCAATACTGTCTTTTGATCACTTCCTCTTCCTTTCATCATCTGTTCTAAAGAGATTTGATTTACCTTCATGAGATTTATCTGCTTTACCCCATCTAGAAACCTTCAATTCTAAACTCTGCTTGCTTTCCTAAGTTACTTTAGATGAATAAGAAGGTCAAACACCACCAGGAAATACAAAGTCAGGTATACTCCTACATTTCACATGGGATACATGAATCTGCAATTCAGGTTTCCATAGTGTGTTCATGTTGATAGAATGCTTAAATTCTTATGATAGTTAACCTTAAATCAAAATTTCCACCTTCATTCACTTGGACCCCTTGCTTACATTGTAGAGTAATAATAGTAAAAAGGTTTAGATGTGTCATAAAAGTCACCAAGGTATATAGATGGCACTAAAGCATGCCACAAGTGTGCTTCTCAATCTAGATGTTTACAGGATAGTCATATTAGGTTGAGAATGAAATAAGGATTGAAAATATACATAAATGGGATTTGGGAGAGAGAATAAAAGAAACATAATAACAAGTAAAAACAAGTAAGGAAATTACATAACATTTCACCTTCAATGTTAGTTGGCAAAGACAAGACTCAACCTAACTTTTCCATTTTCTAATATCATCTTGCTATAACATCTATTTGTAAATAATTCTTATAAGCTTCGAAAAATGGATAACACTCAAAAAGAATATCCCGATCAATCTTGTCAGCCTCTATAGCCTACAACCAGAAACAAAATTTAGGCAATTTAAACATCAAATTAACAGGAAGAATACTGTAATTTAGAAAATCAACCATCCCACAAGACTTTGGTTCCCCATAATAATGGTATTCAATACCTTCATTAAAATAATCAATACAAATAGAGACCATTAAGAAATATAAAAACCCAATATGACTTTAGAAATCACACACTTGCTATCACAGTTAACACTTATAGTATGTAATCCAAAAGTAAAGTAACTTTCCCATAAGACCCCCATATTCTAATTACAAACTCTTTCTAGGCCAGGCTTTTGATATTAAAGTGCACACAGATCACAAAATCATCTACTTAGAAATGTCTGTATTTTTCAAGAGAAGGCTAAAAGTTAACCACAAGAAAAAAGGATCACTAATTTGAATATCTAGCATAAATTTCTAACATGTTGCCCTAGCTCTGTCGTTGAATAAGATAACAACAACTTGGAGATCCCAAATCAAATCATCTTGAGGTAGGGCATTGTAATTGACTTTTGAGGTAGGGCATTGCAGTTGACTATAAGTAGCCCATCCACCAACAAAAGAAAGACAACACCTTGAATCAAATATTACATCAAACTATATATAGGTCTAGCAAAATTTATAGAAGACTATATAACTTAGAGATTCACAAAATCATTATCATTTTCCAAATAATTGTGTCATACCTCACAAATTTCATTTCCCCTCTGAAATTCTTCTATCATAATATGCCATGTGTTAGACTTTGTAAGTCTAAGTCATTTGCACTTCTCAATTTTGATGTTGAAAAACAATTTTTAGCTATTTCTATTTGATATGTTGAAAAATCATTTTTTAGTCATTATTATTTGTTATGATATTATTACTCTTTATTAATTCTTTTTTTCAGGTCTTTCAAAGATTTACAACCATGATGCAAGAGAATCAAGATTAGTTT
>JANHAO010026211.1:0-11149 GCA_026873985.1 Saraca asoca | reverse complement strand
CCGCTGTGCAAGGAGCAGGATGAAAGGTTAGTTTCATTCTCTCTTGTATTTATTTATTTGAACCTCTACACAAAGGGAATTCCGGAGAGAAGGGTTCGGCCACTGAGGGTTTGCTGTCTGAAAATTTTTTGAAATTTTCCCTCCTTGGCTGGACCCGTTCTTACATATGAAAACATGCTATACCTTTGGTCGATGCACATTGATGCCGAGAGAGGCTGTATGGAGACTGTGAATTCATCGATAAGAATTGTTGGTGATCACGTGAAGTTGTATCATGATTTCAGCTTGCTGCATGTACATGAGTTTTGCTTAGCACATGATCGAGGGCAAGGCTGCTCGTTCCAGTTTGGCTGCTCGTTGCAGTTCAGTCGTTCGCTGCATGCTGCTCGGTGTGTTGCATACTGCTTATTACAGTTCAAAGGCAACATAAAGCCGTAACTTGTTCGGGGACTCAGGAAGCAGTGTACAGACTGCATGAGGTTCTCTCGACTGATACAAATATTATTGTTGCATCTCTTATTTTCTTTTCTTTGACCAAAAAGTTTAATAGATTCTCATTTTTATCTAGGTTTAAAGAAAATTTTGATTATGAAAGAAAATATAAGCTCAAAAGGACTAACAAGTGATAAAGACATTTGAATGATAAAAAAAAAATTCCATTTATTAGTAGTTGAATACTTAGTATGGAATCTCTTGAAGCACTACCCTCACTTTGGTTATTATAATTTTCAAGTTTAATAATAAAAATACTCCTTTAGGCTCAAAAAGGGCAACTAGTGATAATTCTTATTAATTTTAGATGAACACAAAGAACACCCCTTATTATATGACTCAAACTTGGTTAAAAGCAATATTTTGGCAACGATTTACATAGGGTCTTAAAAATTGTCATCATCATCAAAACTTGTCATTATCCTTAATTAGTTCAAATTCTCAAATGAGATATCCATTTTTTATGTTAATAAAAAATAAAATTTGACCATTTTATTTGGAAGATAAAAGGAATATAATAAAAGTTTAAACTAAAAAATAGATGTGCGATGCAAAAAAGAAAATGATATTTTATTGAAAATATGATGGAGTTCAAACGTTGTATAATTTTGACTTGTAAGTCAATAAAACAATGACGATATACGATGTAAAAAGCTGACTGAAAGAGATAGACATAAAAGAATTGAATATTATTCAAAGAAAATACATTTGTGAATGGATTAGATTGATTTATGATGATTTTTTGAATTAAAATTGTTTAAGATTAGTTTAATTGCATTGACTTTTTTAGATGAGTAATATTTCAAAAATTTGTAAAAAAAGAAAAGTGAAAAGGATTATAAAAAAAAATCTCTTTTTTGTTTTTTTAGAAATATGTTCTATTTTGAAATCAAAATAAAGACCATGGCACTGTGCAAACATTAACTTCGCCTCTTTTTTTCTCTTTTTTTATTTGTCCTTTTCAACTCAGTTTTTTTAGAAATTATTTTTTTGAAAATTTTATTCTCACTGAAAAAAATTAATATATGAAAAAAATAATATAACTTGTTGCAAGTGTCATATTCTTTCGTGAAATTTATAATTTTTTTTTCATTTTATGCTAAAGTCTTTAAGTAGTCTGAGTTAATAATTTTATTAATTAGTGACTTGAAACAAAATGCAAAATAATATTTATATTTTGTATTTTATTTTTTTGCTAAAATATACCTAAATGACCAACCTAAACAATATATCTTGATTCAAAAAATAATACAAATGAAAATCATGATATATGCAGATGATATGTTATAAAAACCCAAATAATTAAAATGATGTATTGAAATAGCATGTTATTATGATTATTATAATAATGATATGCTATGAAAAGTGAAGTGAATGAAAACTAAAATATATTTGAATGATATGCTATCAAAATTTGAGTAATTGGAATGATGCATTAGAATAGCATGAGGTTATGCTAATAATATGCTATGAAAAATGGTGTGAATAAAAACTACAATGTATTTAAATGATATGCTTTGAAAACTTGAGTAATTCGAAACATATATTGAAACTGCACATAGTTATGCCAATGATGTGAACAAAAATGATGATATATGTAAATGATATGTTATTAAAATCCGAGCTATGATAATTATTCTAAATTGAAAATTTAAAAATAACTCAAAAATGAGCATGTGATTGCAAAGTTGGAGTATGCATGTGTGTGTGTCATGATATAGGAAAAAGAATTGAAGAGAAGGTGATATATGAAAATTATAATGCATACATGGTATGAAGATGAGTTTGTCAAAATAACAAGATAATGATATATGCTCCCAATATCCTATTTTGGTGGAACCTAAATGGTAGGCTTCTATGATTTATCTATAATGCATGGTTTTCAAGGTGATTTTATAATTCTATAGTAGAACAAACTACCCGTACATTAAAATTGTAGAGATACCACTCCACAGACATGAATGGAAAGAACAAATGTCTTCTCTTACACTTATACTTATGAAATAAGCTACAATTTGAGTTAGAGTCTTCACAAAAACAATCAATAATATCCTTCCTCGATGTCTCGTTATATGACTCCATACGCACAAGGTATAGGGCCCAAAAATGTGTGATGTAAAGTGTAAGTGCAGTGTGTGTGTGGGGGGGGGGGGGACATACCAATTTTTCCTAAACATATCTAAGCAAGCCCATAATAAATATAATAAGAATAATTAAATCAAATAGATATAAAACTAAAAACTAAATAAAACATGTGAGAAATATTTACAAATATACTGCAATAAGAGGGATTAATAAGATATATTAGAACATAATATATTACATAAATATTTTCTTTTATCTTGGCTCTCTAACCATTTGTAATGGAGTTGTCATATTGTCACAACATGCCATCAGAAAACGCAACGTAAGTAATAACTATTTTAATAAATAAAATAGAAGTTGCCACTACTTTTTTTAATGAAAAATTAGAAACCACAAAATGGATAAAACAAATTTTTATTGATAAGAGAAGATGATTCAGAAGTTTAATTGTGTTAAGTATCCCACAATACTCAGTTAAATAAAACAATTATGTAGTATATTATGATAAAAAATATTATATTAATCCCTAAAGTATACAATATCAATATTAAAAGATAAAAGTAAATAAAATTAATTTTTTTAAATATCTCTATGGTATTCACTTACTCCTCTGTCACAAGCAGAGAAACAAAGTGAATTCACTAGGTGGCACCATTGATATAGGATTTATGAAAATGGGCTAAAAATATTATTAATAAAAAACAAACTTTTAAATAAAATGGGCTTGGCCTAGGTCCTCCGTGCATTCAAGGGAAGGATCACAGTTTCCGTAGTTTGAAATTATTTTCTTTTATTAAATGATTTTATATGAAAGAATAAATTAATTTTAAAAGAGTAAAAAATAATTTAAAAGTTGCATAAACAAGTAATTTTAAAACATAGTTTAAATTATAAAATCAATAAAAATAATTATTTTTATTTTTAATATTTTTCTCTTTTTTGGATTTTATATTATATGTAAAACAAGGAAAAAGAAATAAATTTCATAAGATAGAAAAATTATATATATATATATTTATTTTTACTTATTATTATATATAAAGTAAAAAAATTAAAAGTTTAGATGAATAAAGTATGCTGTCTAAGATTCTTTCAAAGTCCTAAAATAAGATTAATATGAATTTTATCCAATATATATATATATATATATATATATGCAATTCTAACACGGTTCTTTCATAAAAAAAGTCAGAAGTTTTGGTCTTTTAGGGGTGCTACTCTTGGGTTTAGAGAGAATAGAAATAACTATTACACATAATAAATAGATAGTCTATTGTCTTGTCATTGGTTAAGGAGTCTTAAACTTATTATCATACAATTATTTCTAATGAATGATTTTAACTATACAAATTAAAAAAAAATTCAATAATGTAAATCAAGATTTTTTCAAGATAATAATAATATAAAAGATAAATATAAACCAAACAATGTTAAATATTAAAGATAATTAAAAAAAAGATAATAATAAAATGAAAATAATTAAAAAATAAAATAAGAAATAAATCTTCACAGAATTTTGAATTAGATAAAAATTTTTTTATAGATAAATGTAAAATAATGAGAATAAATGATAAAAAAATGTAAAAACAATTATGAGAGACTAATCTTATTCAAATAACATGAAATCGTAAATAGTAAATGAAATAAAAAATTTATATTTTCAATATTTTTTATATTTTCAGATATATGAAATGAAAATAAATGACAACTAACACATAAAAATAGGATTATTATTAATATTTTTTTTTTCAAAATCATCAAAAACTAAACAATGATGAAATGCACATTTTTGTATTTTTTTTTAGATATATGGAATTGAATAATTGACAATTGACAAAACAAAAACAGAATTACTATCAATGTAAATAATTTTTTTAAATGTTAAAAATTAAAAAAACAAGATAAAATGCATAATTTTGTATTTTTTATATTTTTTCTTTTTTGCATTTTTTAAAGATATTTTTCTAATAGACTTGGACAAAATACGATATTAATAACAATGACTTAAATTTAAACTTTTGAATAATTTATATGAAATTGTATATTTAAGTGTCCTTCGGAATGAAAATGTGGGGGATGCATTCCTTGTCAATGTGCAAGGATAGTGTAAAAGGAAAATATGCAAGAGTGTACATTTGGCGTAACATTGCGTACATATACTGCAAAGGCAGAGATGGAAAGACATTTGTGAGGCTGCACAGTTCCTTCTTCCTGATATTAGATGGCAACGTAATGAAGGCAAACAAATTAGTCTAAGAAGTCCCTTGTGGTAGAAATCAATGGTGCCTCTACACAGAGATGTAACTTGTGTTTTTGATTTAATACAAAAGAACCCTAAAGCTTGGAAAAAAACAGACTCTGCCATATATATCCTAATCATGTTGCCAAGCAGATTTTAAGAACGCCCACTCCTGTCTTTGGGGTATCTAATAAACCAGGAAGTCCCTAATATAATGTCCCCAAATCATCAGCCAAAAGCGTGGAAGAATCTCCGAAATTTGAAAATCCATCCTAGACCTTTTCTATTTGTTTGGAGAATTTGTAAATCATCAGCTCTCCCTGAATAGAACTGCTGCTCCCTGGCACCTGCTTCCTCTCTTGAAGGATATTAATCACATCAGAGAAACGAGTGTAGCCATAGTTACCGACTCTCTTTCTCATTCAGATCGATGTCTGTTTAGCATCATGATCTGCCAAGGGGTTAAACGGCTACCTTTGGTTTACTATTCTTCTGGTTTACGGTTTCTCTTCCTTTATTGTAGTTCAGATTTCTTATTAAGATATCATGAATTAGGTTATCTAAGTACTTCAAGTTTTCCCTCATATTTGTAGTAAGTCCTTTAGCAGAAGCATCTCGAAAATAAAAATGTTTCTTCCCAAAATATGTCTAACTTGATCTCATTCATAAGGCAATATCCAACCCAAAAAATTATCAAAGTAAACATTCATATGAATATAAATTTGACAAGTATAGTTAGGGCACACTTATGAAAAATTTTGTGTTTTCCTTCAAATTAAATATTATAAAACTTGAAATCTTTTATATAAAATCTTACAATTTTTTCATAAAAATTTATAAGTATGTATGAATTTTATATATAACAAATATATAAAAAGTTACAGATCCATCTTTTAAAGTTGCAATAAAAAAATTTTAAAAATTCTTGAATTTCTAAAAAAAAAAATTATAAAAGTATGTATTGATACGATTTTTTTTCAAAGATGTGTTCAAATATAATCCAAAATTAACTTACATGATAATACTAATCTTACCTCAATTGGGTATATATTTAATTTTTATAGAATTTTTTTTTATACATTATCAATATGAAAGTTTAGATCTAACACTTCCTCAATCTTTAATCATTAAATCACATCCAATAGATTAATTTTTACATATTATATCTATCTATAAATTATAACCTTTATTCACTAACCCAAATCTAATTGCTTCAACAAGTAAATATACTTATAAGAGATAAAGTTTCATCAAATAAAGTATTAAGTATTGGTCAAGGAAGATATATGAATTTTTTATGTCAAATTTTAAAAAACTAGTTAATTTGGTACAATGATAATATTTTTTTTGTGTGTGTTTGGTGAATTTTAAAAATAAAAAAAATCAAATTTTATCTTCATTTTCCCTTTTTTTTTTCTAAGGGAAAGAGGGATTCTTCCTTAACGTTACCATAATATTACTTGTCTAGCTTAGTCATAATTATTGTCCAAAGGACAAATCCGTCACCACAGCTTTATCGAGGTATTAATAGGCCCGGTAATGATTTGCTTATTCATTGGCGACAAATTTTTTGTACTTTAATTTTCAAGTAAAAACTAACTTAAAGGAAATCTTATTTCAAGTTAAAGGAAAAAAATATTGTATACCTTTGAATTTTTTATTAAGTGGCAAATTAACTTTAAAAATCCACAAATTACACTTTTAAATTTTTTTAAAAAGTTACAAATATTCTTTGAAAATGTTAATTTGTTATTAATTTTAATCTTAAACCAATAAAAATATTACATATATATCATTGATATCATATTCTTTCTTTTATAAAATGTAAAGTTTGCATTGAATATATTATTAATTTTAATGGTTCTTTAAATTTATATAAAAAAATTTATATTTTTATGATAAAATGAGACAGTTAATTTGAATTTTGTGCCTTATAGGTTAGAAATAAGTCTTTTGATGAAGTATACTACACAACATATTATTAGTTTAAAGTTAAAATTAATAGAAAATTAATATTTTCATAATTTCTTTAAGCTTTGAAGGGATAATTTACAATTTTTTTGAAGTTTAAGAATATAATTTACAGATTTTTAAAATTTAAAGGTTAATATGTCACTCAACAAAATTTCAAAAGTATAAAATATATTTTTTCCTAAAGTTAATTTTCATTTAGTAAAAATCTTTTCTTATTTTTCTCCCTTCTCTGCTTTGTTTAAAATTTAAATTATATTTATCAAAATTATCATATAAAATTCAATTAAAAATTAGCTTTACCTAATCTTAAGCAGATTAATTAAATAATTTAAAATTATATATCAGTTCCTCAACTTTACTAAATCCGTTTATTTGTATTAGATTGCAAACCGCTTCATAAATTTTCGAAAAGTGACCAGGTTTTACGGCCTTCTGTTTTCGAGTTAAGATTTAGATTTGGTTGCAGCTTTTTTTTTTTTTCTTTTTAATACAAAAGAAGTTTGTGAGGATTTTCTCAGGGAATTGAGAGTTTTATGTAATATCAACTAAATGGAAGGCAAATTGGTGTAATCTAGTGAGAAAAATATAGTCCGTAGCTTAAACATGCTACAATTTGCTTATTATAGATTTTTCAGAAATAAACAAACATTCGTAAATTCCTAAAAAAGAAAGGTCTGGAGTCAAATTAAAAACAACGGCACCGTCTAGATTTAGAGGCTCATTGTGATCACCATCGCCAACAACCTCCTGATTCTTCCGTACCCACCTACTCCTCCGGAGTCGCCGTCGTTTTGGCGCCGGTGCCTCCGCTACCTTCCTACCACCATGGCCGAAAAAACGAAGCGGCGTTACCGCTTTGCCCTCCCCGTATGCGCCGTCGTTTTGGGCATCCTCTACATTTACTTTACCACAATTTTCATTTTCATAGAGAGGTGGTTCGGTCTTATGACGTCGCCGGGAATAATGAACGCCGTCGTTTTCACTGCGTTGGCTATTATGTGTATCTTCAACTATGCCAAAGCTATATTCACAGATCCGGGTCGGGTTCCATCCACCTACATGCCCGACGTTGAAGATTCTGAAAACCCTTTGCACGAGATCAAGCGCAAGGTAGAGAGTACGTGTTGTTTCAATATATATACATAAATATATATATATATATATATATGTATGTTGATTGGATTAAGCTCTTCTGGGTTTGCTCTATTTTTTTTTTAATTCCTTAAATGTTATTTCATGTTTTTGTATTGATATTCGATTTTTCTATATGTTATTTTTGTGGGTTTATGCTTCTTTGAATCCTATATATTTTAATATCGGAAGTCTCTTCCGGCGAAAATTTGTCAAATTTCATGACGGGTTTCTGCTGTCTTAATCTCATTACTCATCTCTTGGCGAGCTAATCTAGAGTCAGCAGAAAGTTTGACCCTTTTGTTGATTTACAATCCTGCTTTGTGAAGTCTCAAACTTGAAACGCCTTTAGACCTAGGATTCTGGAATCATTTGACGACTAGGGTATTCAAACGCCGTACTAATAACTTCTTTCGATAGAACTTCAATGAAGTGATTTGATTACCAATAGGGTTGAACAGTTTACCTTCAGTTATTCAGCCAATTAACTTTCACAAATGCATTCTGGATTTTAGATTACTTGCCGAAGATTGTGGTTTTGGTTGTCAAGGCTCAAACATACAAGTATTCATACATTTAACCCTTTTATTGTCATATTCATTACATAGAAAGGGCCAATAACTTGTCACTGTACAATGTCGCATCCCATGTGTAAAGCTTCAAAATCCAGGGTTTTGCTTGGTCAGAATAATTGATCTTCCAAAAAATTTATGGATGTGAAGGTGGAAGGAAAAGTAGTTGATGAGTGATTATTCTTGTTCTTCAATAAAACTAGTTTCACTGGATAAGCCTTTTGTTTTTATGAATCTAATACTCCATTCGTTAAATTCTAAGTTACGCTGCATAATTTTCACCCTTGATAACCATTATAGGATGACAGGACCTTGTGAAGAGCAAAATGCATAGGTTTTGATGGAGCATAATGAACGGGAACCACTTATTTTGTATATAGTTTGGCATTTATCCTCTTATCTATTGGAGTGCATGATTGGAAGAGAGTTATTATGGGCAAAATTACTCTGGGGAAATACTCAATAATTTTGGTTAAATGAATGGGATGGAGCTTTACTTTGTACAAAGTTAATGTGCATTTTTCTGATGCCTTGAACCTTTTTTCAAATGTTTTATGTTGTCTTTTGCACTTGATTGATGTAGACCTTGCATGTTATTTTATTTTTGATCTTATTTTAATATTATATGTTGTGTTTTATGCTTTAATTCAATGTCTTATTGTCAAATTACTGATATACTAGTTATTGAATTGTTTTAAAATTTTCAATGTAATTTGCCCTGTATTTTAATATGGCAATGTGTCATTCTGTGCACTATGCGCCTTAGTGACAAGATCCCTCATCACCATACGCCATGTGCCATTAATAACTATGCCAAAAATACTCTGAGTTTCGATCCAATGCAATTTATGTTAATAATTTGCTTGCATTAATATACTATCCCACTCTAGAAAAGAGAAAGTGATAAAGAAAAATAAGAGATATTGTTGTTGCTTCCTGCGAGTTTGCTTCTGTATGGCTACTTCTTTATAGAGGAGGAGTAGGCAGTGGTTGTAATATCTTTAGTTCAATACAGCTTGTTGTTATCTTGGAAATTGTAAAATTTTTTAGTTCACATGGTAGTTTTCAGTCATCGATGAGAAACAACTGATCAGAGATTTGATACAACTTGCCATGATCTTGGGAAGAGTTGGATTGTTTTTCATTGAATCTGCACTGAAATAGCATAGGATCGACAAATTCCCAATAATCTCTATTTCCTTTAAATTTGAACAAATGGGTAAGAGTTAGTATATAATTCTGACTTAAATGGTGAATATCTGAATTTGATATAACATAATATAACATCACTGTTGATTCTATTTAAAAAAAAAAATGAACATTAAGGTAGAGTATAGACTGAGCAGTTTTCTTCATCTGTTAATCACTACACTGTCGAAGTTATGGATATAATTTGATACCTGGGATTGAGTTTGAACTTTTAATCTGGTGCCACTAGACTCCAGCTTGAGTTTGAGGGTATAGGTATCTTCCATGTATAAGGATCCTGGCTAAGCATAAGTGGTTTGGTTTCCTTGCTTCGGATGTCTCCTCAAGTCTGGCCAAATTTCAAATGAAAGAAAATGTAATAAAAGTTCTTCTAGAATCATGGGAAGTCAGAAGTTTCATTCCTTAAGTACGTTACAAATTGGGGAATATGCATAGATTAATTTTGGACTAGCATTATTAGGGTGTGTTTCTGCATTTCCATGACCAATATGTTTGTGAAATGCATGGAACAGGTAGAATGCAGAGTGGCAGGTGCTTTAGGGTCCTAACTGCATCTGTTTTGGGTAGATATGATTGCACATTTCTTTTGTTTTAACAATTCGGTTCAACTAACCATCTTGAGAAACTGTACAATTTTTTTCCTACTTTGTAATGATTCCTATAAACATGTAATTGTGTGCTGGTGTTTTGTAGTATGAATCTTACTTTTGTGTGATTATTCTTGGCAACTACTTTCAGGGTGGGGATTTGAGATATTGTCAAAAATGTTCTCACTATAAGCCTCCCCGTGCACATCATTGCCGTGTTTGCAAAAGATGTGTTCTGCGAATGGTATGGTTTAATTAAATTGTCAATCAAGATTTATATCAGATTTTCCTGATATGACAAAATGTGATGTGCCCTTTGACTGCAGGATCATCATTGCATTTGGATCAATAACTGTGTTGGGCATGCAAACTATAAGATCTTCTTCATTTTCGTCATGTATGCTGTAATTGAATGCATCTATTCCCTGGTATGTTTGAATATTTTTTCTTTCATGAGTTGGCTTTTATCATGTTGTGAATGCCCTGTTATATAGTTGCATGAATGAAATCTAGAGCTTGTTATAATTCTCTTTCCCCTCAGTTTGTCATAATGAAGTGCTATACTGAATTTCTCTGTTTGCTGACATTCTTTTTCTTGTCTTTCTTATTATTGTAGGTGTTACTCTTTGGTAGTCTAACCACTGATAATATTAAGTATGAAGAGGATGAAGAGCAAAATGGTGGCTCTTTCAGAATTGTATATGTAATTTCCTATTAAAAGTTCATCTATCTTTGGCCCAAGTAAAAGTTAAATGTTGTTTTCTCATGAAATTTAATTTTTACAGGTTGTTTCTGGGGTTTTGCTGATTCCCTTATCTATAGCCTTATCTGTACTTTTAGTATGGCATATCTACCTCATC
>JANHAO010026210.1:0-11153 GCA_026873985.1 Saraca asoca | reverse complement strand
TTCACTATTCTTGAATCAAAATACCTGAAAAATAAATTCAACATACTAAAGCATATTGTTAGCTCAAAATTGCTTTTTCAACATTTAAAACCAGTATAGCTTAGAGTATCACTGATCTAATAAACTCTAAGGCTAACAACATCCTACAAGCTTAACTTCTTTGTCATTGTCATTTATGACAAGGCATTTGTTTGAGTTGAAAATTACTTGATTTCCTATATCACAAAATTGACTAATGCTTAACAAGTTATGCCTTAGACCTTCAACAAGCAAGACATCATTAATGTAATAGTTTGGTAACTTACCAGCCTTACCAATACCTATTACCTTTCGTTTTGCATTGTCCCTAAATGTTAATTTACCTTTAGCAATTAGTGTGAGAGAGATGAAATTATCTTTATTCCCAATCATGTGACGAAGGTAGCCACTGTCCAAGAACCATAAGTTGCTTCTATGTTTCCCATAAACCTACAAAATAGAATTTATTCTAATTTTGATAGTACCTAGTAAATCTTGGGTCCAAAATTGTTAGTAAACATAGTAACGATTTTATTGGAAGTAGACGCTTTTGGTAACCAAACTAGTTTTCCATTTGGTTTCAGTATGTATGTACCATTTCTATATGGACAATGTCTAATATGGCGTCCTTTTTTATTAAAATAAAAACAAGTTATGTAAGAAAAATTCCTTTTATTAGATCTCCTTTTGTATTGCTATTTATATCCTAAACTAGTTTTATTTTGAAAAACTTTTTGACTCTGTAACATATTATTAAGTCTCCTATTACTATCAGTGAAACCTTGCAATGCTTTTGTCATTGTATCTGTCTCAGATTTATAAGTTTTATGTTGATCATGTTAACATCGAATTTTGGTTTGTACGAAGGTCCCAAAATCCAGCCAATAGGAGAGAGTTCAGGGATCCAATGTTACTTTTGAAGTGTTATCTGAGAGGAAGAAGAAAAGGGAGACGCGGTGTTTTTAGAGTGGTTCGATGAAATCTGGGCGGCACCGGGCCCTATGTCCATGGTGGAGATTTTATTAATGTATTGAGAAATGATTTTAGTAGAGTTTCTGCTTACAAAGTTGTTGGCCTCCTCCTCTTCTAACAATGCAATCCTATTTATAGAGGAAAGAGGAGTTACATGCATTAATTACAAGCTACAGCTGTGTTACATCAAGATATAAATGAGAAAGATAGCAAAAGACTTCAATTCGGTTGCTGCAGAATGTAGGCTATTGGATGGGTCCCCCTAGTTAGCTGTAGACTTGTGTCTGCCTACATCCATTGCATTGTGGGACAACGCCACGTGAGGTGCTTGGTCTCCCGAGTAAAGACTCTTAACTCGAGGCCGTCATGGGAATTGCTATTGCAAGTGTAGTGCTACTGTAGCAAGGCAGTGGGCTAGAGCAAGATAGTTAGTTGCTTATTGGGCTGGTCTTATGATCACCTCGCTGCATGCTGTCTTGTGACGAGCGAGGTGAGGCTTACTTTGCAAGATGGTATCAAAATGACTTCACTGTGCCACTTTCAGACGGAGGGTAAAGCAAAGCTTGCTGGGTGCCTTTGGTGAGGCGAGGGGCTTGACTTTTATCGTGCTCGGGGCTCGTTCTTTCGAAGCCACTTTTCGCCTATAACATAAGCCCCCCAACTCTCGGTTTGCTTTGCGAACCAGGAGTTGCAAATTTCTAAGGCTTGATTTGTATTTCCAGTCAGTGTCCTTACTTGATCGAAGTGTCACATCAAATGTCATTCTATTATGCATTAGGCCATGCTTTCTTCTGTTTGCCATTTTTGGCCGTTAGTGTGGCGTTGTCACTCGTTTCAGGCCATTGCATGAAGATTAGGTCAGATACCTTCTGGATTCTTCAAAGGGCTGAGCTGGTCTTTTTATAGCCTAGGGGCATTCTCTCTTTCATCTTGAAGAAGTTCAATGGAAGAGACTAAAGAGTCCTTTGTGTTTTGGTGTCCTAGCTTCCGACAAAGCTTCTTGAGACATGGATGTCCTGTTGTAAAGTGCTGGGAGGCATGGATAGCCCGTTGCACGTGGCTTCATCGTAAGATATGTTTGGCAGGCTCCTAGGGATCTTGTGCTAATCCTTAGTTGTTTTCCTTGGCATTGCTTATGGTGCTGCTGCCTGGCCAATCGGTGCTTTACAACTTTTTGATTTGCTTTGGGTATGGCTCAAGGGATGCACCAGAGGAAAATAAGCAGGAGCAGCTTGGAAGTCGCTGTCCTTCCTGTAGGTGCGAGCTCGGTGACCGGTCTTCTACCCTTCTTGCAGGAATGGTTGTGCCAGGTCTTTGAGCTTCTTTCCTTTGTTTATGCACTTCTTCTTTTGATGTAATTTTGCCTCGTTGGATGAGGTCTTTTTATTGTATGAGCTTTTCTTTCTCTTTGAATGCTGTAATGGATGCCTCATGCATCAATGTATGTAAATTTCTGATGATCAACAAAATGCTCTTTTGGACAATCGGTTGTGCTTTATTTTTTTGGTTGCTCAATCTGTTGCAGGTAAGAGTGGGGGCACATGGAAGCTGTGTTTGAGAAATCTCATTCGAGACATGAGAACTCACCCACATGAGAGCTGCGAGCGGTTAGTTGCATGAAAGCTGCAATGATTTAGTTTTAGCACCTTTGTGTGTAGTGGGCCACTAGCTAAGATTTTGTTTTATTATGGCGAGGTGAAAACCATTCACCAAAGTTTTGTTTTTGTAACCATGAGATAGGCTCAGGGGTCATCTCATCCTCAGGCATTTCGGGGTAGGCTCAAAAGTCATCTCACCCTCAGTTTTGTTTTGTTTGAGTTTTCGTAGCCGCAAGGTAGGCTCAAGGGCCGTCTCACCCTCAGGCATTGTGAGGTAGGCTTAAGGGCCATCTCACCCTTAGTTTTGTTTTGCTCGAGTTTTCATAGCCGTGAGGTAGGCTCAAGGGCTGTCTCACCCTTGGGCGTTGTGAGGTAGGCTCAAGGGTCATCTCACCGTCGATTTTGTTTTGTTTGAATTTTTGTAGCCATGAGGTAGGCTCAAGGGCCGTCTTACCCTCGCGTTGGAAGACCATCATGAGATGGCAAGGGGGGGCAAGTTATCTTTTCAATGCCTGATGTTGAACGATGAATTTCCTCTAACATTCTTCCCAGTTGTCGATACTACGAGTCGGGAGGCGTCGGAGCCATGCTCGAGGAGTTCCCCCTAATATGGTGGGAAAGACATGGCACTTCAGTAGGGGGTTAGTGGTCTAGAGGTCCATCTAGGTGTTCAACGGATCCAAGTGGTCGCTCGAGTCGCTGTTTCCATCGTACAGTGGGATCACAGGCACTTTGAGCTTCTGTGGGAAAGGTTACGTCTCGATCTCCACAGAAAATAGAGAGCTTTCCTTGCAGTGAGGCTGGTGGCTTTGAGGTCATGGATGCTCTTCTAGCTGTTCGAGCCTGCGAAGGACTTCTTCCATTATCTGGTTGCGCATCTGAGACTAAGGGGTGGAGCTTCCTGCTCGTTGCAAACCCCCCAGTTGTTAGCTATCATGATCTTCATGATTTTCTTTTTAAGCCACTTTGCGAAGCTGCTGGAGCTGTGCTATAAGTTCTTCTTGTCTTTACGTGCTCTAACTTGGGCCTACGCCAGCACTTTGATGGTTTTTACCAGTTCTCTTACCATGCTCTCAAGCACTGGACGGGACTGGCTGGGCATTTATGCCTCTTGAGTTTTAGGAGTAGCAGTAGATTGTTGGTGAACCCCTACAGCCAGAGTGTCTGTCGACTAGAGGATGGAGTGGTTAAGCTCTGAGTAGTTCTTCTTCTTTCCATTGTTAGGTTGCAATGGAGACTTCAAAGAGCAGATGGTCCCTACAAACGGTGCCAAAATGTTGACGTTAGATTTCGATTCATACGAAGGGTCCCAAAATTTGGACAACGGGAGAGAGTTTAGGGATCTAATGCTGCTTTTGAAGTGTTATCTGAGAGGAAGAAGGAAAGGGAGACATGGTGTTTTTAGCATGGTTCGGCCAAATTCGAGCGGCATTGAACCCTACGTCCACGGTGGAGATTTTATTAATGTATTAAGGAATGATTTAAGCAAAGTTTCTACTTACAAAGTTGTTGGCCTCCTCCTCTTCTAACAATGCAATCCTATTTATAGAGGAAAAAGGAGTTACATGCATTAATTACAAGCTACAATTGTGTTACATCAAGATATAAATGAGAAAGATAGCAAAAGACTTCAATTCTGCTACTACAGAATGTAGGCTACATGATGGGTCCCCCTAGTCGGTTGTAGACTTACGTCTGCTTGCATCCATCACATGGTGTTGTCTCGCCACTGAGGTGCTTGGTGTTCTGAGCGGGGACTCCTAACTCGGGGTCATCATGGGAACTGTTGTTGCAAGTGCAGTGCTGCTGTAGTGAGGTAGCGAGCTTGAGCAAGATAGTTGGCTACTTGTTGAGCTAGTCTTATGATCACCTCACTGCATCGTTGTCTTTCGATGAGCGAGGTGAGGCTTGCTTTACAAGATGGTATCGAGATGACTTCGTTGTGCTACTTTTTGATGGAAGGCGAAGCAAAGCTTGCTAGACGTCTTTAGCGAGGCAAGGGGCTTGACTTTTGCTATGCTTGGGGCTCGTTCTTTCAAAGCTTCTTTTTGCCTATAACAGATCACCAGCTCTTCTTTCACTAAACTTTTCAACTAAGACATTTAAATCATTTCTCTCCTTTTCTAATTGTCTAATTATCTTAAGCAATTTTTCTTTTTCAATTTTAGCCTACTTTAGCTCTTTCTTTGCTTTTACTAGTGAATCATAAAACACAATGCATAGGTCATCAACCTCATCATCAATTTCATCATCACTTGAAGTAAAAAAGAAAGATTGATTGCCAAATACCTCAAAGTCTTCATCGTGTCTAGCCATGAGGCAAAGCAATGCTTCCTCTTTTGTTTCTTCTTCTTCTACAGATTCAACATCCTCATCATCCCATATAGCCAAGTTTCCTTTTTTGAAAGATTGCTTTTGCTTCTTCCTTTCATTTTCTAGTTGTTTCTTCAAGTATATAAGGCAGTTCAATTTGAAGTGTCCAAGCTTTTTGCATTCAAAGCATGTTGGAGTTGTGCTTGAAGAATTTCCTTGTTCACTCTTATTTTGTTTTCTTCTTTGTGGAACAACTTTCCTTTTTTCTTTAAGCATCTTCTACAACTTTTTGCTTAAAAGAGCCATTTTATCTTTTTCATCTATGCCTTCATCATAACTATGTAACTCATCTTCATCAATATTAAATGCATTTGCAACCTTTAGTGCCAAGGTTTTCTTTTTTTTATCATCACCATTTTTCCTATATATCTTCAATTCCAACTCATGTTCTTCTAAATTTCCATAGAGCTCCTGAATTGTTGCCATCCCCATCTTAAGTTATTCTTTAATTGCTATCACTTTTGGTTGTCATTCCTTAGTTAGAGAACTCAAAATTTTGTGTACTAAATTTGCATTGTCAAATTTTCTACCAAGTAACATAAGATGGTTAGTTATAGTAGCGAACTTTTGAATGAGATCCTTTATGGACTCCTTCTTCCATCTCAAACATTTCATGCTGTGAGACTAATACATGGACTTCATATGCTTTAACTTGTGTAATGCCAATATGTGCTATTTCTAATGTGTCCTAAATTTCTTTTTACAATAAAATAGTTAGAAATTCTCTCATATTCATTAGGTAACAATGAATTTGAAATAATCCTTTTGACATTGGAGGCTAGGAGGTGTCTCTTCCTTTCCTCTATAGTCCAAAGGGATTTTAGCTTTGGCTATGGAATACCATTAATCAATGTTTTTGGAGGTTCATATCCTTCTTTAATAATTTCCCACATATCAATGTTAGTTGCTTTAATGAAATCTTTATTTTTTTGTTTCCAACAGGTATAATGTTCTCCATTGAAACCAGGTGGTTTATGCAAGGATGGACATCAAGTAAGAAAATACAACTAGAATTCATGATTATCTAAAAATATAGGTGTATCAAGAGTGAAAGCTCTAATACCAACTATTGGTCACAAAAATATAAATGATATTTCCCTTATAAAATAAAATTTGGATAGAGATTCAATTCTAATTATATTTCACAGCTTTATTTAATTATAGTTATATCACATATTATTGCACAACATAAGTCTTTAAATTTTCTTTTAAAGTTCAAGAGAATTATTATCAAAGTATATAGCAATTGATTAGATCTTAATTGAGATAGCAAGAACAAATTATCAAATAATAGAATATATGCAAAAAAGATAAATGTAGTAAAGATTCAAGAATACAAGATTTTTAAAGTGGTTCCACTTCAATTGAAATCACAATTGAAGTGTATGTCCACTTGATCAATCCTCAATCAGATGATCCCTTTTATGAACCACAAGATTTAATTGGGCTCTTGTAAGCCAATTTAAATACAAAAATTCTTAATCTTCTACAACTATGATCAACCTCACAATTTAGAAGATTCTACCAAGAATTCTCTACATTTCCTATAAACTATAATCAACCTTATAATTCTAGAAGGATACAAAGGAAGATCAACCTCTTCCTTTGTATCTTAGATTTCTATCAACCTAGAAATCTAAAAAACTAAAACAAGAATAAAGTTAGAAATACAATACTATAATTGAGATGTAAATCTCAAACATTTAGCATGTGTTCTTCACCAATTTGCTCTAAAAATGAGTGAATAGATGAAATCCAATGAGATAGTGATAGATCAGTTTTATGCTCTAAGATTTCTTTGTTTTTCACATTGAATGATTTATTTGGAATGAGGCTTGGGGGTATTTATAGTGTGGTAACTAACATTTGAAAAATAATTAACTTTTAGACTATGAATCGATTTAGAGATGGTTACCAATTAATGAATTGATTTGTGAATCAATTCGTATATGAGTATCTTCAAGAACTTCATGACATAATTGATACATGAATCAATTCACATTATAATGTAAAAAGTCATGAATTGATTACATAATCAATTTAGAAATATTCCAAGCCTTTGGTAAAGCTGATTTTCAAAACAATCATTTCTAAATTGATTTGTGAATCGATTCAAGTTCATTTCACAAGTTTTCTAGTATAAATCAATTTATGAATCGAGTCACATAATGAAAAATAGTTTTTATAAAAGTTTCACATGTGAAAGAGTATTTGAGAATTTTGTTTGAAAAGTCTTATTTAAAGCTCACTTTAAATGATTTATTTCTACCTCAATTTAACTAGTTTAAGAAAGTTAGTTGTATCAAATCAGATTAGAACACACTTACAAAAGATCCTAACAAAATAAAAATACTATGGCTAAAGTGGATCTCTTAAAGATCCTTGATTAACTTTGAATGTGCAAACATTTAACAAATATTAAACACATAAATATATTATGATATTGATCAAAATTATTTTTCAACATCACAACTGAAGAATGTACACTAGCAAGGCTAACACCCTTTACTATTATGACTCTTTTGTTGGCGCATTCATAAGCGTAGTGGTCATGGCCTAGACGTTTGAAGCATTTGATGTTTCTTTGTCTTTAAGGTGTTTCAACCTTGCCTTTGCCCTTAAGCTCTTATCTTTTAGCCTTTGAGGAAGTGTCGGCCATGACCTTCTTAAAGTATTTGTCACCCTTTTGTTCATGCTTTTTCTCCCAATTACTGTTCCATGAAGAGTTGGATTGATGCTCATATTTAGAAGAACTTCTTCTCTTAAGTTACCTCTCCACTTTCATAGTCATTTGTAACATGTCTTCTAATTCCACGTAATGTTATAACTCCACCACATTTGCAATGTCACAATTTAAGCCATGGAGAAACTAAGCCATTGTTGCTTCCCTATCTTCCTCCACATTAGTTCTTATAATGGCCACTTCCATCTCTTTGTGGCAGTCTTCAACACTCTTGGAACCTTACATAAGGCCTTGGAGTTTTTTATACAATTCTCTATAGTGGCTAGGTATGAATCTCTTCCTCATGATAGCCTTTAACTCATCCCAAGTAGAATTAGTTCTTCCATGGTTTCTTCTTCTATCTTGGACTAGTTGATCCCACTATATGATAGCATAATCCATGAATTCAACAAACATAAGTTTTATTTTCTTATCTTTAGAATAGTTGAGGCATTCAAAAATCAATTCCATCTTCTTTTCTCACTCCAAATAAGCTTTTGGATCATTTTTCCCATGAAATGGAGGAATTTGCATCTTTATATTGTGGAGACTAGAATCAACTCTTTCTTTTCTTGGCCTCTCATTTCTTTTTCCTACATTTCTTTTATCACCCCTCCTCTCACTCCTTTCGGTTTCATAAAAGGAAGTGGACAGTTTTTCATTATCCTCACCTCTCCGTTTAGCCTTATTGCTATCATGTTGATGACTTTGTCTTCTACCCCTTCTCTCATGTGTATTTCTTCTATTTTCAACTCTTATGAGCCTCTGACCAACTTTATCAAGCTTCATATTCACCCTTTTTAATTGTTGTTGCATGGCTCTCAAGGTGAACGTGATGTCATTGTTTTGAGAACTACTACCATCCACCCTCTTAAATGAATTAAAAACCTACAAGAAAATTTTAGAAAAAAATAGGGTCTTCATAACACTTTCCTCCCTTGTGTTTGAGACACTCTACAGTGTTTGCACTCTAGAGTTAAGCTTTTACCCTCAAATAAGCTCACACACTTGCCTTTTACCACTTTTATCTTCTCTATTTAAGGCTTTTTAAGAACTAAAGAGACAAGATCTTTGAGTTTTCAAAGTGTGGTAGTCAATATCACACAACAATCCAATAATTCCAAAGTGGCATGAACTAATAGTTACAAAGAGTAAGGAAAATAACAAAGGAAATCAACAAATTGGATAGCACAAGAGAGAAAAGTTTTGTCTACAATTTTTCTGGATGATTGACAGTTGTAGAAAAAATTATAAATGATCAAGACAATGAACTCCAAACTAGACTTTCTAATATACAAAAATGATTATGCATCTAAACAAATACATTTAAATTAAATATAATAGAAATTGACTCAAAAGGAACCAATTCTTTGTGGATTGCATGGAGCTCAAACTTGTAGAACTTTTTTTTTGTTTCCAAATATTCAAGGCAACACTTTTTTCTTTCTTTTCTACTTTCCTTTTTCTTTTTTTTCTTTCACACTTTGTTTTCTTTCAAATTTTGTTTCACTTTACTTTGGCACACTTTTATTTTGCTCTTGTTTTCCCACTAATGTTTCCTCTCTTTCTTTTGTGTTTCTTTTCACATAACACTTGCTATCCACAATTTTCAACACTTGTATCAACCAAATTGAGCAGCCAACAATCAATTTTAATCTATCATAATTGCTTTAAAATAATTTCCAATAGGTGTGCTCAATAGAAAAGTCTTTTTGGAAGAAAACACAATCAATTTCAAGCTTGGACAGTAGCAAAATTTCAGGGGAAACACAACAAAAGTTTCAGCCAAAGTAGGGGAAATTTTGACAACAATTAGACTAAAACAGGGGACTGCAACTTCTCAAAAAATAGGGCCTGGTCCATAGGTTGGCTAGCTTTTATAAGCGGTTTGTGAAGGACTTTAGCACCCTAGCTACACCCCTCACCGAGTTAGTGAAAAAGAATGTGAGATTTAAATGGGAAAGTGAGCAAGAGAGGGCTTTTGAGTTGCTCAAGGAGAGGTTAATTTCTGCACCTTTACTTGCTCTACCCGATTTTTCTAAGGCTTTTGAAATTGAATGTGATGCTTTGGGTTTTAGCATTAGAGCTATTTTGATGCAGGAGAAACATCCCATTGCATACTTTAGTAAAAAGCTAAATGGACCACCTTTAACTACCTTACATATGACGAAGAGTTTTATGCATTCGTTTGGACTTTGGAGACATGACAACACTACTTATGGCCTAAGGAGTTTGTCATCTTCATTGACCATGAATCATGGAACACTTGAAGGGACAAGGGAAGTTGAACCGAAGGCATGCCACATGGATGGAATTCATTAAGACATTTCCCTACATCATCGAATACAAGCAAGGTAAAGAGAATGTAGTGGCTGATGCACTATCTTATAAGTATACCTTTATCTCTACCATGCATGCAAAATTATTAGGTTTTGAGCACATTAAGGATTGTATGTAAATGATCATGATTTTGATAGTGTGTTTGATACTTGTGAGAAAGTGGCATTTGGTAAAATTTTTTGGCATGATGACTTTTTGTTTAAAGAAAATAAGTTGTGTGTGCCTAAAAGCTCTTTAAGAGATTTACTTGTGAAAGAAGCCCATAGGGTTAGTTTAATAGGTCATTTTGGCATTGCAAAAACTTTGGCTATATTGCATGAGCATTTTTTTTTAGTCAAACATGAAACATGACGATGAAAAGCTTTGTGGTAATTGTGTAACATGTAAAGAAGCTAAATCTAGGGTCATGCCTCTTGGTCTTTACACCCCAATTCCCATTCCTAATGAACCTTGGATGGACATTTCTATGAATTTTGTGTTAGGATTGCTTAGGTCCAAAAAGGGGAGGGATTCTGTTTTTGTTGTAGTTGATAAATTCTCTAAGATTGGTCATTTCATTCCATGTCATAAAACTAATGATTCTACTTATATTACTAATTTGTTCTTTAGAGAAGTAGTAAGGTTACATGGAGTGCCAAAGAGCATAAGGTCAGTCTTATGGGGATATTAGGGACTAAATTGTTATTTTCAACAACTTGTAATCCACAAACCAATGGCCAAACTAAGGTAGTAAATATGACTTTAACTATTTTGTTAAAATCTATCATTCAAAAGAAAATTTGGAAAGAATGTTTGCCTCATGTTGAATTTGCTTATAATAGAAGTGTATATCCAGCTACTCATTTTTCTCTATTTGAGGTTGTTTATGGTTTTAATCCACTAACTCCTTTGGATTTAATACCATTGCCTATTGAGGAACGTGCAACAGTTACATCAACGAGTGAAGAAAAATATTGAGAAAAGAATGGAGCAATATGCCCAATAAGCCAATGTTGAGTGTGAGTTTTAAATTGAAATTGTCACTCAAAATTATGCAAGTGCACACAGTCAATTGTGTAATATAGAGTGAGTGAGTATCGTCTTCACAGGGATTGAATTTCATGCAACTTTAATGTAAAACTTCAATGAAA